>JNEV01000327.1:0-12468 GCA_000697495.1 Saksenaea oblongispora B3353 | reverse complement strand
GAAAGCGGATTTTACAAAGTCACGTCAAAAAAGGAAGTCGTCATTGTACCAGAATGGTTATGCATGAACACAAACACTAGCAAATTCAGATGCAGCGACGGAGATAAATAAATAAACTTTGCCGATCTATGTAACCATTAAATGTAACCATGAACAATGATTCATGTAAGTCAACAAAGCTATAAAGTAAAAAAAAAACTTCAGTACAAAGAACTATTCGTATAACCGTGTCTGTCAATGTTTACGTCACATGTGACCACTTTAATCGCGATACAAAAAAAAAGGACGCGCAATGAAGACAAAAATTAATCCTTTTCCCTTTCCCTTTTTTTTTCTGAAAGTATTCTCGGGTTGGGAAGTCTTTGAATTCTTTTAAAGAAGACAACCAATGTATTTTATATGTTGGGATTGCGTATCTGTGTTTCCATTTTCGAAACATTGCGTGATAGGGCTTAATGCTGCGGATTACTTTTTGGTGCGCACTTTTTAAAGTGCTTTTGCATCGCAAAGTCTTCGCTTCTATTTCTTATCGCGACCAGCGTCTGTGTACGTTGGGATTGCGCATTTATTTCCACTTGCGAAGTTTTGCGTGATAAGACTTAGGTTTGCGAAATGCTGCTTGGTGCGCAAAAAAATCTTCTTGCATTCCACGGTCTTTGACATCCTTTAAAGATGTCAGTCGATGTATTTCGATACGTTGGGATTGCGTTTGTTTCCACTTGTGAAGCATTACGTGATAAGACTGCGATAATGCTTCTCTCCAAACTTTTCTTCCCGCGATTTGACATCTTTTCGCATTTTTATTCCTCTTTTCCTTCCTTTTTGGAAGACATCTCCCTTCATTTTTTTCTCGCACTTTTTTCTTTCTCTTTCTCTCTTTTGAGAGACACCTTCCGCTTTTTTTTCTCGGAAGACTTCTTCCGCTTTTTTCTTCTTGAAAGATTTTTTCCGCCTTTTTTCTTGGAAGACTTCTTTCTCTCTTTATCTTTCTTTTTCTTGGGAGACATCTTCCGTCTTTTTTTTCTTGGAAGATTTCTTCCGCTTTTTTTTTTTTTCTTGAAAGATTTCTTCCGCCTTTTTTTTCTTGGAAGACTTCTTTCTCTCTTTATCTTTTTTTTTTCTTGGAGGATTTCTTCCGCTTTTCTTTTCTTGGAAGATTTCTTCCGCTTTTTTTTTTTCTTGAAAGATTTCTTCCGCCTTTTCTTCTTGGAAGACTTCTTTCTCTATCTTCTTTTTTTTTGGAGGATTTCTTCCGCTTTTTTTTTCTTGGAAGACTTCTTCCGCTTTTTTTTTTCTTGAAAGATTTCTTCCTCCTTTTTTTCTCGGAAGACTTCTTTCTCTCTTTATCCTTTTTTTTCTTGGAGGATTTCTTCCGCTATTTTTTTCTTGGAAGATCTCTTCCGCTTTTTTTTTCTTGAAAGGTTTCTTCCTCCTTTTTTTCTTGGAAGACTTCTTTCTCTCTTTATCCTTTTTTTTTCTTGGAGGATTTCTTCCACCTTTTTTTTTCTTGGAAGATCTCTTCCGATTTTTTTTTTCTTGAAAGATTTCTTCCGCCTTTTTTTCTTGGAAGACTTATTTCTTTCTTTTTTTCTGGAGATCTCGTATCAGTACCTCCACGTGGTGATCTCTGGGAACTTTGAGTTTTACTCAATGCCAAAGCTGGTACAGTTTTGTTCTCTCTGAAAAGGTCTGAACTTTAAATTGCTGCGTAACAGATATTATTTTCAAACCAATTACAATAATAAACAAACTTCTAAATCGTGAAAGGACTTTAATATTCTATTGCAATGTTTCACTTGTAGAGCGCATTTATTTATAAAAATCAGGGTTCTTTGGAAACTACTGCCACATATTATTCTCATTATACGGAAAAATGGTTTTGCTAACAGAGTCGTGGTTTTAGAACTGTAAAGATACTATATTTTCGTGCCAATGAATTTTTAGGATGTTTAAAGACTTAATATATAAGATCAGTGTTTAGTAGATTCTAAATCGTCTACCTACTACTCATACCCTTCCTACGGCATTTATAGCATTAGAAAATCATACAGTTATATAAAGCTTTGATGAAATTTTATTGCACGCTGACATCTTTAAAGCTATTATGTATTGCAAAAAGCTATCATAAAGCTGGACCATACATATGATAGAAATTTTTGGTTTTGTTCGCATCAGACTCTCTTTCACTACCGCCACTATTATCAGTATCATCTTCCAATTGTCCTCCTCTCCTTTATCAAACGTTTCTTCATCCTTATTCATCTTATCAGATAGCTGCTCCACTGCCAGATCTTACCAAGTGACCAATTCACTTTCTGGTAAAAGGGGCAACACAGGCAACAGCCGTACCAATATAAGTCAACGGTTGAGTTGTTATTGACAAGATATTGCTCAAAATGAACTCCAAAATCGGATACAATGTACTACAGAAAACGTCTTTCTCTCAAAAGCCCAGATATTCTTCTCGCCCTTCCATGCTTTGTTAACGTCAGTAACCGCCTAGCATATCAGTTGTTTAGCAACCCGGGAAGTACATCGGTAGAATTGAATATATAGACACCCACTATTCCGGTAAATCTGCTATATAACATCCCAAAGCTGGTACACACCGATAGATCTGATTGTGAGGTCCTCGGATAAGTAAAGGCCTATTGAATAATAATTACTAAATGTTTACCAACACATAATTTAGACTGAGTGCATAATCTGTAATATAATCCCTCTATAACAGACGATTTTATTGAGTATACGCAAAGCAAAGTCTTCAACTTACTTGCGAGGAGCACTGTGTGCAAATGACTTTAACACCAGAGAGAGGCAATGGTAGAAGATCGTCTGCTTCGCCAATCAGAACCATGGTAAGTTGCCATATCGAGAAGATCCAATTATCGGAAAGAAAGCCAAAACACGACTAGCATGGAAGTTTTCCTTGTTTCCCAGCGCCATTGGTGTGTTGCCTTAAAAGAAATACATAAATATAACCTGATTACCGAACACAAAGCTTCTATTTACCCAATTTTAAGTAAAGAGGCCATGCCTTGCACTACGGAAAGCCGGTTCCTGGTTGACTATTTTTCACTTAGAAAAAAATAGTCAACGAGGAACCGGCTTTCCGTAGTGTTGTGCCTTCCATGTCCTGACACTATTGTCTGATCAGATGATAAAATTATAGACAAGAGCACATCTCCCGGAGAAAACTGAAGTTGTAGGTTGCATAAATATAGGAATTTTCTATTAAAGAATATATAACACACCTGAAGCTCTTCCCACCATTGACCGCTGTACAAGTCGGTGTATATTCGTTCCCGGTTTCTGGTGACTATAGCCGCATTAAGGATGGTATTGTTCCAGAAGGATATATGCCCAAAAAGGTGCTCCGACAGATGATGGATATCTCTGTAGACAAGCTGGACTTCGCCAACGTTTCCAAAAACTCTTTCTTTTAATGAATGGGGAAGTCTTTGACATCATCAAGGACAATCTCTTTTGTCTCAAATGGCTAGATCATACATAAGTGATTCAATCAGCATCCTAGCAAGTTTTGAAAACGTGTTTCATAATAATTACCACTTTTAATTCCTTGCCAAAGTCCTGATCTATTTGCTGATACAAAGGTCCATCGTCTTGGCGTTGATATTAATCGGTCGCTTTGTGCGATAGACGGTATCAGCTATTGTTTGCACGACACTAATTAACCTAGAAATTAAGATACAGCATGAACTTTGTAAATGTCTTGTTAGTCATACATACCTAGCATAGTGAGACTTGGATAATTCCACGTCAAGTACAAACGTTGCCAGTTCCAATTTCACATCTTGCATGACAGATGTTGCAGTTGAGGTAGAGGCAACACCATGAAATTTTGCCCGTTCCCCGACCATTTCTGCATCCAACACTTAAAACTACGTATACCGCATTGATAGTTGCTTGTTTAATGCCGTCTTGTACATTGACAGGAGCTCGTTCGTTTTCCCATGTCAGGTTTTCCAGTCACTTCTTCTGCATGCTCTATTTTGATGGATTCTAGCATAATACCGTCCTGAAACCAGTCGTCACTGTTTGTGGGGTTCTACGCTACAGCCGTCAGCCGATAGAATTTAAGATTGTAAGGACAAAGACAATGAGTGAGCGTTGTCGGTTACGAACATGTGAAGAACTACGGGAATGAGGTACATGTTAGTAGTCATTGGCTCTAAAAGTAAAAGCTGATATAATCATCGATACGCGAGCGACTTGCCAAGTTGGCAATATGTCTCCTAATCACTTAGTCCCTTCTTCTGTGCTATCGCTAAGTAGTACGTTATCATCATCTTCATCGATCAATACCGTTTGGCTCCAGCTAACAAGATCAGACGAAGGCAACTCGGGAAGCCAAGAGTCAACTAATGACCAGGAGTATCTATCCGTGTCATGATTGACTAAGTACCGCAAATATGAACCATCTAAGCGTTTTGTTGAACCAAAGTCAGGAATTACATGAACCGATCGTTCAATGTTTTTGACTTCTGCAATAAACAAGCCTTCGTAATTCTCATTCAAGGCAGGCTCCACTATTTGCAAACCGGTCGGATGAGGATGTGCAATGACAGCTAAACGGCGCGCGAGACAGAGTTCTAGAATTTCTCCTTTGTATATGCCGTGAAGAAATCCAAAGTTTGTCCATACAGGATAGCATCGTTCCTTTTGAATACAGCATAATCATTTCAGCTTTTCCCGTAAAACTGATCGTGCGCTCTTATTTTTTCTTGGACTGCTACGCCATCATCGTCAAAGTCTACGAGATCCAACGTTTGATAGACGTGTATCTATATAATTGAGAACCAATGAATGAAACCTTTAGCCTATACGGACCAATTACCTCATCAATATCCAGTTTTGGCATATGTGTTACTTTTCTTGTAGCTATGCGTCCTTCTTTCTCGGTATCGAGAAAAGACCTTAGAAGGTTTTCAATGTGCTGGACACTACTTCGTTGCTCAAGGAAAGGAATCGTTTTGCTTCCTTGTATTGGTGCCTGTAATTTATGTCTTCGACTTTCTGGTACTCTAGGACGGCAATCAGAATGTGGCGCGTTTTCGAAAAGGTCTAAAAGTGCATCTCTACGCTCAACGTATCTGGCCATCTGGATAGTATTTGAGCCTAATTACTTTTAACAGTGCGGTATACCTGAAACGTATAGCCTTCCCTACGGTTTGTCCTTCGTGCTGGCTGTTTTGCATCGTACCGGTGCTGATTCTCGGTTTGCATGGTGCTGTATGCTGCTATTACGCCTCTACTTTTTATATCGTCGCAGTATTTCCACAGCATATGGCTTTTCGGGAAAACCAGCTTACTCTTACTGGCTGTATTAACATCTGACATAAGCAATTCATTTAGTGCTTATCTTTGAGTAGCTTTCGAATATGGGCAAATAATGATTGTATGACATAAGCGACATGTTAGTTTTATGCAATGTCTCCTCTGTATGTTCCTTAGAGGTAGCATGGTAAAAGAAGTCAATGAAATGGCGGAGACAAATGCATGCTTGAAGAGGTATCAGGTCATAGATGCACGGTAAAAGTATCTAACTCATTATAGTTGTATCTACTCTATTGTTCACACGTTATGCCTATACCACTTACGGCCATGTTGTCGCGCATTTCTGCAAAGGTCGGATTTGTGAGAGCACTTAGAAATAATCCTTTTTTGAATTGCCTCAGATTTCTATAAGCTGGGATAGACATTGCCCTAAAAATGCTAAGGCCTTAATATAAAGAAAAAGGTATATCATTTCACCTATGGCTCACTCTCCGTATGCCAGCGTCTTTCAACTTTGCTGCGATCATGCTTTCAACGCATGTTAGCAAGTGCTTATAGACACCGCCCAGTTGATGTAGGTCATCTGCAAGGATCGAATTGTATATATCAAAATGTGGCCCTTCCCAGAACGCGTTCTAGAAATTTTAACGGTACAGCGACGGGGTCAGACAAAAGTTACTAATGCAAATCGTGGGAACCAAACTACTTAACCTTAACAACATTAAAAGAATAATCTTTGGTCATTTTTAGTGCCAATGACTGTTGGCCGTTGTCCATTAGACGTGTTGCATGTTCATACAAAGCCTGCATATGGCGATCGGACTTTAAAGTATTTGCGCTATTTTGTTGTTTGGCAAAGTCCTTCGTTGCAATCCAACATCTGGGGCAGCCCTTGCTGGTGGATCCATGTTTTGTTAGAGTAAGCAATATTCTACAAATTACAGCCAATGAGTTGGCAAATGAAACCCTAAAATCGCAAACATACTGCTCTGGAAGGTTTGCTGTATATGCAGCTAGTGCAGGGACGCATGGATAAATCTTATTAAATGGCCCTCTTAATAAATATGCTCTATATAACACAGTTTTTTTGCGTCAGAATTACCAATGAATGGATCAGAAGAATTGCAACTATATTCTGCCTCCTTGCCAGCCTATAACTATTATCTTACCGGTAGTTGCCGCTAGAAAACGGCCGAAGTATTAGGGATAGGCAGTGATGGAAAATGCATTGACGTGCATGTCGAAACCACAAAGAGTTGTGCAAATCGGGAGAATCTAAGACTGGCAGGTATGCGAGCAGTCTGCTTGCCCCTGTAGAGTACTTATTCCGCAAAGCCATGGGCGTATTCCCTATCCCATACAGAAGTAAGACAGTGTTCGGAAGGAGCTCAAAACATACCAAGCTTCATGTACAATGGCCATACTTTTTGTCTGTTATTACCTGACACAACCGTCTGATCAGAGGATAGCATAATCGCAAGTAAAACGTCTCCTGGATCTAGTCGACTCTGGGAAGAATAAATTAGCAGAATTTTTCGCACCATGTCTCTCAACAACCTGTTCTTGCTGCCACCATTCTGCACTGTAAATGTCGGTGTATATTCGTCGTCCTCCGCGAGTAACTATTGCTGGGTTCAATATTGTATAGTTCCAGAAATGAGGATGAGAGAAAATACGTTCAGCCAGGCACCGAATGTCACGGTAAGCAAACGCGATATCTCCAAAGGCACGATCAAATTCGTCTTTGTGGTTCAGCGGAAAGTCGGAAACAGCACTGAGATCAATGGTATGCCTCTTAAATGGCCATTTCAATTATATGTTTACATATTAGCCTGTCTCAAATCAAAAACGCTTTATCACCGGATGCGTACTATCAGTAACCCTCTCGCATTGCTCTCGATTTGATAATTCAAAGCATTCAGGCTTCTTGCGTGTATGGTCGCGGGTTCATTTGTGGTCAAGACGTTGTCCAATGCGTCTTGAACTATATTAACTAGTCTAACATGAACATAATACTCAATGTCTGTAATGCGGCGCAGTTTATTAACTCACCGTGTATATAGGTCGTTCGAAAGCTCCGCATCGATTGCAAATTGTGCTAGCAAACTTTCCACCTTACTCATTGTAGCCGGACTATTATAGGAATCTAAGACTCCATATACTTTTGCTGGCTCTCCTATCTGTATTATTGGTTAGTCACCAGATTAATAACTACTACCTGTTACCTTCATGGATCATGTCCACCTCGTTAAGTGAATCCTCGTCTTCCCCCTCGATTTCACCGGAGATTGAAACGTTTCCTGGAGAAGATTGCGAGGATATGCAATGCTTCGGGTGCGATTAAGCTGGACGTATATATCCGTCTGGAAGACGTACTGAATAGCCAAGATACCTGGAGGTTTCCCGTGTCGTTTCTTCTCGATATGGCATAGATTGATTTGGATGCAAAGTTCTTATATGCGCACGAAGTGCGACCAAAGCTCGAAATGGCCTTTTACCCGTACACTCTTCGAAAGGACACGTAAATGAATTATCCATAATAAAGAGGGTGTCTTGACATCATTCGCAGGATCAGCATCCACGTCACATAAATTGATAATTTAAGCGAATAGAGTCAGATTAAAGCGTCTCTTACGAATACGCGAACATGCCCAAAGCACCGCGTAATGTAAAGAAAAAGAGACGTACTGGTAATGTTGCAAAATGTATTTTCATCACTTAAATGCGTATGCTCTATGCTTTCTGTTGCGATCTTAGATGTCCCTTCATTTCCCAGAAAAGGTAAACTTTTATGGCAATTATAAGATGAACTGCTTCCCTTCCCCAGACATGGAGCGAAGGAGGAATGTATTCGAAGATGTATATCCCTTGCGAGATTCCAGTAACTCGAAAATTCGGTTTGTTCATAGAATCAATTGTCGCTCCTTACTAAGTCTTATTCAGAGCTTTTAACGAACCTACCACCAGCCTTGCAAGTGGAAGCGATGATGATCATAATGTATCATCTGATATCGAGTCTATATTTGACGTTGGACATTCTAGGGAGATAGCTCATTCGTTAGTAAATGCTGTGCTTATGATTCACATCCAATCTGTAACGTTATATAGGATCACTTTGGACATCGCAAGGAACTCGACAGAAATGGAGTCGTTTGTTACCGGCGTTGAAAGAAATGCCTACCTAACCAACGCCTTTCCGGACTACCGCGACGCAGAAATCGCTTGTGTACAACTAATCAAGGATATAATAAGTATACAAGATGCTAAGCCATATGTCGTGACCAATGATCTGGTCGAAAAAGTACGTACGAAGTTGGAAGTGGGCTTTATATATTGAGTTATCGAACGATGTTAGTACGCAGTATCTCAGTATCACCGGGGAGAGACGTACGTCTTCTCATCAAGCCGCTCTTAACTGGCTGCGCTGTTACGAATTCCCGTTGAATCAATTCAACGCAAACGGTAGGACGAGCTTATATGAATTTCTTCTGGAGAATCGGCGGTTGTTTACAAATTAAAGAGGTTTCTACACACTTATCGTGATTGATTTAGATTTGCCCGAGAAGACTACAAAGACGATGGCACGATGTTTATGAATGCATGTATCGCAGCGTGTATACAATACACGCTGTTCAATCACAATGGAGGAGCTCCAAGACTTCGTTCTCGCCCAGCAATCATTCCGAGACAAACAATATGTCTAATAACCAATATGGTATATCTATCCCAATGAATCAGAAAAGTTGACCACTAACTAGATCTACTATCGACTGGCAAAACTGACAGACCACCCGTCAGCAAGCACACAAGCTCATGGTTCACAATTCAGCAGCAATTCGAGCTGGCGAAATGCGTATTGTGCATTGCTCGATGGTCAATCAGAGCTCGGGAAACAAATCAATTGGGGCGCAATCGAAAAAGCAACTACCGATAGTGTATATAGAGCAACAGGTGAAGAGAGGGGTTAGACTGCAACCATGTTGTACGGAGATATTCTATGAGATCGGAAACTGGTATCCGTAGTTCGTATAATATCGATAACAATAAATATATTTCGCATTGGCTACCATCGTATACCAGCAAGCTAAAATGGTACAAGAATTTGGAGTCAATCTGGAAAGTTGTTCGCACGCTTTTATGAATTAATATCTTTGAGGTGTATTTCACACCTTTATGCTAGGCAGTTTAGGTCCTCAAAGGTCAAAAATTATATTATATCCAATGAAAGGAGGGGTTTCGCAGTATCACCTTCCTCGGTATAAATAGGACTTCATTGGCCAATTTCACCTGTACGTTCTTGTCCGATGTACATATGAAATGGATCCCAATTAACCTAACCTGACCTATTCCCGCTTGTTGATCATACTGCACGTTGGCTTTCTACAGGCATCCTTTTTTTTTTCGACCTATTGATAGTGTGATATGTTGCTGGAAGGGATAATAAAACACGCGAGAGTACGGTGAGACGCCGATCTATTAGATAAAAAGGTGGTGATTTGTTTACTGCCACTACACTAATTAAATTACTATGGCGGAGATTGTATCTCTAATTACAGGGCAAGAAATACCACAGATAGGGTAGTAGTAGGAGCTCATTTAGTTATTAATATTCTAGTTGGCCATCTTAAAACTATCATAGCAGAATAGAAGGGGGTAGCATAATGGCCTTTGAGTGCCTTCAAAGGCTGTCCTTGGTCTTTTATGCCTATGAGCAAATCTCCGATGATAGCCTACTTACATACGTACAAGTACTTGCATACATGTGATTACTTGCATATAACTCAATGATACCAACAAAAATTCATTTACAGGATAATAAATGAAGCATGACAAAGATTAATTAAGGCTTTCAAGTGATACTACGGTAATAAAGAATAAGATTCACACACAAAGGTTATTTAAGATTTTCAAACATTCTATTGCATTCTTCGTACACGATACTGCCGTTTGTTACCGAAGTCATCCGATGTTTGTTTAGTTTGCGCTCACCTGTAGATCTTTCTGAAAGTACGAAACTCTATCTTATCTACAGTGAATGGGGATCAGCTAAATGAAGTTGGAGTAAACTTCAGGCACACAAGTGAATTGCAGTGCCTTTTGTATTTCTGGGATGGTACTGTTCTATGTCATTAGAGAAATACATATGAATAACGAAGACACTGAGGAACCTTTTTGTCTGGTTTACCAGTTCGATCTTGTAGTGCAACATTATGTGAGTGAATTACAGTAGATTCTGCCTCCCGCACTCAATACAAAAAAAAACGATGGTTTTGTGCCTCTACCAGCACAATCACTACGGGAAATTATCTGAACTGTCTTAAGGTCTTTAAAGTTTCTATACAAAATCTTGGATTAATCTTGAAATAATCTTACAAAAGGGAGAAATTTCAAGATGTTTCCAAGATCTTTTCCCGTAGTGAATGTATCACCCGGCAAAGTTTTTTTTTCCTGCAGTGGTTGAATTTATGCCAAAGCCTTTATGTTGTTACAATTGTCACGCTCGTAAATTGGAGAAAGCATCCTTGATTCAGCAATAAGAAAAAGGAAAAGGAAAGGGAAAAAGATAACTTAAGTATGGGCGTTGTCCCTGCATGAACTGACGGAAATAACTCCGACGCGGAAGTAGAATGATCAAAATTTATCACTAGTAGAGATCCGATATGTGTACTGCAGGAACGATAAAACTTTTAGTGTAAGCGATGAAAAAATATATGATCGGAGCACACAGGATCAATCGACACTTGCTGTGGAAAGCGGATTTTACAAAGTCACGTCAAAAAAGGAAGTCGTCATTGTACCAGAATGGTTATGCATGAACACAAACACTAGCAAATTCAGATGCAGCGACGGAGATAAATAAATAAACTTTGCCGATCTATGTAACCATTAAATGTAACCATGAACAATGATTCATGTAAGTCAACAAAGCTATAAAGTGAAAAAAAAAAAACTTCAGTACAAAGAACTATTCGTATAACCGTGTCTGTCAATGTTTACGTCACATGTGACCACTTTAATCGCGATGCAAAAAAAAAAGGACGCGCAATGAAGACAAAACTTAATCCTTTTCCCTTTCCCTTTTTTTTTCTGAAAGTATTCTCGGGTTGGGAAGTCTTTGAATTCTTTTAAAGAAGACAACCAATGTATTTTATATGTTGGGATTGCGTATCTGTGTTTCCATTTTCGAAACATTGCGTGATAGGGCTTAATGCTGCGGATTACTTTTTGGTGCGCACTTTTTAAAGCGCTTTTGCATCGCAAAGTCTTCGCTTCTATTTCTTATCGCGACCAGCGTCTGTGTACGTTGGGATTGCGCATTTATTTCCACTTGCGAAGTATTGCGTGATAAGACTTAGGTTTGCGAAATGCTGCTTGGTGCGCAAAAAAATCTTCTTGCATTCCACGGTCTTTGACATCCTTTAAAGATGTCAGTCGATGTATTTCGATACGTTGGGATTGCGTTTGTTTCCACTTGTGAAGCATTACGTGATAAGACTGCGATAATGCTTCTCTCCAAACTTTTCTTCCCGCGATTTGACATCTTTTCGCATTTTTATTCCTCTTTTCCTTCCTTTTTGGAAGACATCTCCCTTCATTTTTTTCTCGCACTTTTTTCTTTCTCTTTCTCTCTTTTGAGAGACACCTTCCGCTTTTTTTTCTCGGAAGACTTCTTCCGCTTTTTTCTTCTTGAAAGATTTTTTCCGCCTTTTTTCTTGGAAGACTTCTTTCTCTCTTTATCTTTCTTTTTCTTGGGAGACATCTTCCGTCTTTTTTTTCTTGGAAGATTTCTTCCGCTTTTTTTTTTTTCTTGAAAGATTTCTTCCGCCTTTTTTTTCTTGGAAGACTTCTTTCTCTCTTTATCTTTTTTTTTTCTTGGAGGATTTCTTCCGCTTTTCTTTTCTTGGAAGATTTCTTCCGCTTTTTTTTTTTTTTGAAAGATTTCTTCCGCCTTTTCTTCTTGGAAGACTTCTTTCTCTATCTTCTTTTTTTTTGGAGGATTTCTTCCGCTTTTTTTTTCTTGGAAGACTTCTTCCGCTTTTTTTTTTCTTGAAAGATTTCTTCCTCCTTTTTTTCTCGGAAGACTTCTTTCTCTCTTTATCCTTTTTTTTCTTGGAGGATTTCTTCCGCTATTTTTTTCTTGGAAGATCTCTTCCGCTTTTTTTTTCTTGA
>JNEV01000326.1:0-10373 GCA_000697495.1 Saksenaea oblongispora B3353 | reverse complement strand
AATGTTATGTTGCATAAGATCAGCGTGACTTTCTGATTATTTCTTAAATGAAAGTGACCAATAACAAATAAATGCTTGGTGTGAGACGATTTTGTACGGTATATTACTTCTTTTCTTTATTAAAAATGTGACTATATACCAGTGTTGATATCTAATATATTCTACATGTGTTTATGGATTAGACAGATGCGAGTAATGAGCTAAGGGGATATTCCAGCAGTGATGTCAAACATCGTCGCAAACAACGGTAACCTAAAGCTGGCTTATCGTGTTACTGTTTCATCTTGCTGGTGTTTAAGAATGTCTAGTGTTCGAGAATATGGAAGTAGCATAACAGTAAATTCAATAAGTAGTTGATGATAATTACCAGGCTGTAAAACCTGCTTGCAGAGCTCTTATATAACCTCCACTGTTTGGATAACATAATCTGTGCTATCTACTCGCACTGTCGACCTTTGCTCAATTGATGATACTTTGACAGTCCAAATTTGGGCAAAAGATGATCCTTGCTTTAGCTATTCGTCCCAGTTCTAACAATGTATGCCGGATGATGTAAACATTTCTAGTGTTATATAATAAATTTATAGCATATTAATGATCCAACAGCGTTATAGTAGTTAGAAGGTCGCATAAACAATATCGCAATTTTAAAAACAAATAGGGTTTATATCATCTCGTTACATGATGGATAGTGATGCTCTTCCTTAAGAGCTACTAGGAGGATATGGTGGATTATTAGGTTATGTAGTACTACATAACCGGTTTTTCTTCTATTCTAAACAAAAAATACACCCAAATTCTCCGTTGCGCCGAAGTGTCAATAAATTCTGGTTGACAATTAGCGCTTTCCATAGGTGGGCCTTATCTTGGCTGGCCGTAACCTGACGTGTCAATAGGTAGGCCCATAAGATGAATAATATCTAAATCCCAGTGGTCTGGGTCGGACCATGGAATGTCTCGGCCTAGTTTCAGGCGCTACTGAAAATTCCCATTCATGCGAGCTGTGCCTACATATTAATCAAATTCATGAAGCAAGGGCGTCAGCCGCCCACTAATAGTCCACTGTCAGAACATTTATACAGATCTCTACAACATCCCTCCAGCAACAGAATACCTAACACTTGCGGTACACCAAAGATGAACCACATCTATCCACTACAAGAAAGGCCACGAAAACGCGTTGAATTACATCTTTGCATCTTCTGCGTATATCCCTCACCTTGCTTCTTCATACTATAAATACCTTGCGTTCATTCATCTATTATTCATTGTCTTTTCTTTTCCCTTTCTGTTGGTTAGGTGGCGAGACAGTTAATAGCTTTTAAGTAAATTTTATTTCAAAACGTTGGAATAGTATGCAAGCATCTAACGGATGATATTCAAAGTATTTCTACCTTAAACTGGCAACTAAGTTTGTAAAAAGGAAAGCAAAAAAAAAAAGTATAAAACAGAAAGGAGCACTGTATCGCAATTCCTTTCAAAGGAGGCGAATTGTTCACACTGCAACGTTACGTGAATAGCTATTTTATGATCACCATCATGTCCCAAAATCTTACTGAAAAAATAAAAAAAAATTTCAGGATGGAAACAAAAGCATTGACTACTGCACTTTGACACAAAGCCTCATTGTAAGAATGTCATTTCACATGAGGAATCAATGTAGTAACACGTTTCCCGGATGAAGAGATCCAAGAAGGCCCAAAGAGCCAACTCTGACGTCTATGGAATGAGCTCAATAGAGAATATCTCAAAAACCA
Source organism: Saksenaea oblongispora B3353 (assembly GCA_000697495.1). Lineage (NCBI taxonomy): Eukaryota > Fungi > Mucoromycota > Mucoromycetes > Mucorales > Saksenaeaceae > Saksenaea > Saksenaea oblongispora. The sequence continues at coordinate 8,616 of JNEV01000326.1, read as the reverse complement.
GAGGCTATCTTCAATCACTACCCACCTTTTTAATCAGTCATCTTTACTTACAATAGTACACTAATATTTAGCTTTTAAAGGAAACCTCGATTCCACTCCAATCTACCCTTTTGAGATTGAGCCTTAAACACAGCGAAGAGTTGAACATTTCTAAAAAGTGCTTTTCCCGTTTGTCAAAATCGTTGAAGATACGCGGCGATAGAAAAGGGCGAGGGGCACTGTAGTATGTTGGCTGCAGTAGGATTTCAGTAAGAAAAGTAACAATGTTCGCATCAAGAGTTTACATTGAAGGTTTGGGAAGCTCTTTTGCAATGTTTGATTGTACGTTTTGATAGCTCGCGGTAATTGTATCAGAAATAGCTTCTTTGCTATGCGTTTGAATTATTGATAAGCGCACAGAATGACCACCTCAAAGTGATCGAAGGGATAAAGACAGTTCTAAAAATCACAAAAGTGTCCTTTTATTTTTCCATACTTTCTGGTTAAGTAGTTTGGATCTCAACGAGGATCTTCCTAGATAATTGCGGTTAAATATATTTGCGTTGCGAGTTGGACTACAGGATTTTACGAGATCTCTGTCACTTCAAAGTTGACCAGATGAAAGATGTGGTTTTGATTGTCCCCGGACACACTTTTAATCTCCGATTAACTGATGTGCTAAGGCAACCCAATGTTCGGATCTTGAGACCAAGGTTACACAGTACAAATATCTTAAACATGTTCTAAGCCTTACCTTTTGCTACGGTTTTCATTATTGGTGTTCGAGATGGAATATTCCTTATGGTATCCAAACCTAGTGACAGACATGATTCCTAAGAAAACTCTTCCTTGAACTCAAATCAAACACATATCAATACCTTGGGGATAGTACAAACATGGTACAAGGACAGAGATTGTTCTAGAACAGCAGCTGTTAGGGCTACAGAGACTGTCAAAAACATGATCAACAGAAAGGTAAAGAAAATGTAATGTAAACTATCAAACCGTAATCTATTACGGACATGGAGCTTTGTTCAGTACAAACACTCAGATTATTGGATACAACGGTCTGGTTCATTGAGAAGAAGACCATACAACACTATTTTTAACTATGACATAGACCATCAGTATAATTGAGTATTTTGGTATGACTTTGTTAATAACTACTGGTGTAGATATCAGATTCAGACATCTATCATAGTCCCAAATGCTCGGAGTTATTTACACAGCAAATTGCATGCATGCGTACCACAACCTCGGTACATGCACTGTTTCAGCACATGCATAATCAACAATACCAATATAACATACAAGTAAATTTATCGATGAATTATTGTTAAACTACTTGGCTTTGCGTTAAGGATTTGACGATACTAGACCTTCTTCGTTAGAAGAATGATGTCAGGGATAGTGCATACAATGAAAATATGCAGCCTCTTTTGGGTTATTCCCAAGGTTCACTCTGGATTTGTTGCTGCAATACTTCAAGGATATTCTGACAGATCAAAGTGCATACTCTAAAGATAGAAAATCACCAACGACTGCGGACGTCAATGTGAGGTTTTTACAGTAGTTAGGTAATAAGTTTTGGATCTATTTCAGTGCCGGAAAATTGACCATTAGAATTACTCAACTCCCAGCCTTCACTCCGAATTCTGTCATCATTCTATCCTTGTCAGAAATAGTGTAGTTATTTTGAGATCATGTTCTTCATAAACCATCATCCTAATATTGTACTCTTGTGTCTGTTGGAACCGACAGAAAACTCGAAATTTGCTCTCGCGTCAGGATAGGGATGGAAATAGAATAATAATACCACTTCTCTAATAATATTAAACGATGGACAATGCGAACATCATGGGCATCTAAGCACCTATTGGATTAAAAACCTCTAGACGAATGTGCTCTTCTCATATGACCCTACTATAGTAAAAATCGAAAAAGTATGCCAAACATTCAATACACCTTCTAACTCGAAGAAATAGGTATAGTGTGATTATAACGCAAAAATAAAAACATATGTAGCATAAATTTCTTTTCTTATATAATGGAATGAATTTATTCGTGGTTATCAGCACGTTAACAAAGTATTGTAAACAATTCATTTACGGGGAATACAGAAATCATTGTTCGAACACCTTAGTGTTCCACTGAGCGACCCAGTTTCCACCGCCGAAATCAAGTTTAGCGGTACACTTGTAGGTATCACCATCGCAGGTAAGGCTTTTGACGTTCACGGGCTTGGCGCTGGCCAGGGCGACGAGGGCGGCGACAACAGAGAGGGCAAGAACTTTAACCATTTTGAAATTGAGATGTAGTTGGAATAAAGATGGCAAAGTACTTATTTTATGCTGTTTATATAGTTTTTAAGATGTGGATAGGTGTTGTCGTTGGAGCGGACTATCATAGAGCCTAGCCCAGTAAAGTTGCAAGCCCAGTCAGTCTCCAAGCCCGGTTTAAGACCCAGTCCCAGTAATGGCTTCCCCATTATGCCAATTCACTTATCCGCCTACTTAAACAAACGTATTAAAAATAGACATCCTCTTTTCTTCATTTTTCTTTTCTTTCTTTCCTTTTCTGCTTATCTTCTCTACTTTCCCTTTTTTAGTTTACTGATGTCACTCACCAAGAAGTAGTTAATTTCGGCCGACAATTATGATGCATGGGAACGGCACGTATATCCTGGATCAAATCCCCGCAACCCGGCCGTAACCGCGCACCCAAAGAATCGATCACTAGAATTATTTGGTCAATACTATGTGACGTCCTTTGAACTATAGGCTGTTTTACGTATACAGTCAATAGCAACAAGGAAAGATCAAGCAAACCCATACACTCCACACACGTATTTCCTGTACTAGTTGGTACTACTAACACAAATGCTGCTATGACAGATTGGATGACACTTCCTATCATCTACATATGCCTCTCTCTCTCTTCCTCATCTTTCTTGTACATACTTTAAACTCATTGTTAGTTTTTTAAATATTCCTTTCTATTCCCTTTTTCCTCTCTTTTTGATCACCCTCGACTTGTAAATTACTCGTTCGCCTTGCTTATTCCTCTCTTGCCTTCCCAAAGGATTTTTTATCGTCCTCAGTCTCTCTGTGTGGTGTACTGCGACGTTGTCTCCTGTTTTGTTTTAGAAGCATTTTCTTTAGTGTTTTACAGTCCATCGCTTGCTATTCTGCTAATCTCAAATAAAGACAATGAATGGCTCATTCTTCTCCCCAGCTATCGATAATATCATAGAAAGAAAAAAGAAAAACACCGTTTCTTGTAGGCAATAATCCATCTCACAGGCATATTCCAAATCTAAAGAGCATTGATCAGCTTGCAGCGATCACACTTTGTTGTATCACATAATCACACATGGCCCCAGATCCTATCAAAGATCTCTTCACCTACGTACTCTACCTTAATGTGTACATCCAAATATAGAATTGAGGAACAATCAATGGCTACGAGCAGGGGACAGATGTTAGCCAAAATTACATATACTTTATGTGAGATCCATAGCAATAATTTCCTCTCTGAATGAGGCTGATATAGAACTACAATCGTCTTGGAAAATATCCATATAGAATCAGACAGAGAAAATCTTATTGACAATTTTGTGGAAATTGAGGGCACAGAGATCACTATAAGATCACTATGGAAAGTAATGATCCAGAATCGCTTGAAGCAGCGAGCACTACAGGAAAAGGTCTTAAAAAAATCTTGAATTTTCTCCCTTTTGTAAGTTTTTTTTTCAAAATTAATCCAAGATTTTGTATAGAAACTTCAAAGGTTTTAGGACAAGTGAGATAATTTCCCGTAGTGGTGTCATTTTCGGTTGCCAACCGCAAAGAAGGTCGAGATTCTCAATCAGGCACTTGTGGTTCTGCAATCAATCATGATACAGGTGAGCAGCTATATATCCCTTTATATCCGTAGATAGGGCTATGATATACTTCAAAATGCCAGTGGCCTATACATGATACATCTTATAAACATCTTTAACAAATATCACCTGGAAAATGCAGAACGCTCTAGTACGAAAGCATCAGAGATATCTCCAAGATTTCGGGTCATTATCTGTCACTGATTTGTTCGGGATATTTTTCCTGTAGTGTGTACTGCAATAAAGATGGGAAGTATACGTCACACCTCAATCTATCTTCCAGCAGAACGGAAAGATATAGCTTATTATGACACAGGTAAAATGTACGCAGCATGGAATGTTTTTATAGTACAATACAATGATTTTATTGTAGGCATCAGCATATAAAAGATACGCGACGAAAATTCATTTATCATGGTCGGTGAAACACATTAGCACCCCATTGAGCGCGCCAGTTTCCATCACCGAAAACGAGTGTGGCGGTACATTCGTAGGTATTACCATCGCAGGTTAGGGATTTCACTGGCACTGGATCGGCGGTGGCCAAGGCAACAAGGGCAGCGATAACAGAGAGAGCAAGGACTTTAACCATTTTGGGACTTGTTACTTGAGATGTAATTGTGAATGAAGATAGAAAGGTATCTATTTTACGCTGCTTATATAGTTTTTGAGGCGTGGGTAGAGCTTGGCGTTAGAGTAGAATATCCCACGACCTAGCCTAGTAAAGGCGCAAGTCCAATTGAGAACAAACCCACTCAAAACTTACAAATTGTGCCAATTCACTCAGGATCCATCCCGCTCACTTCAACGAAGATATCAAAGATAAAATACATCTTTCCTCTATTTTGATTTTTTCATCTTCACTTTTTATTTCTGTTTTCTTTGTATTCTATATTCCCCCCCTTTTTTTTTCCAGTTTCCTGATGTCATTCGCACACTACGCCGGATTGTTGGCAGTTTCGTATACGCATATTACGCTTCCACATACACTGTACTACGCATCGGTGTTCTAAACTTTAAATGCATCGTCAATGTTAGGTTGTAGAAGATCAACGTGATCAACTTAAATGAAAACGATCAATGACAAATAAACTGTGGGTGCGGACCCAATTTTGTACAGTATATATTACTTCTTTTTCTTTATTAAAAAATACGACTAGAGTTGATATTTAATATATAATCTTTGCTTATTTATGGATAAGTCCGGTGTGAGTAACGAAGCCATAGGGATATTTCCAGTACCAATGTCAAACACCTACACAAAAAATAACAACTTAAAAAGCTGGCTTACCGTGTTACTGTTTCAGTTTGCTGTTGTTCGAGAACATCTAATCTCTGAGAATATTTGGAAGTAGCGCAACAGAAGAATTCAATAAATAGTTAGATGACGATTACGAGGTTTTGAAACCGCACCTGTAGAAGTCTGATTAAATATCAACTACTTAGAGAGCATACTCTCTACCATCCGATCGTGTTATTATCCGCTGCCAATTGATGATAGTTTGACAGTCCAAATTTGGATAGAGGGTTGTGTTTGCTTGCTATTCATTCCAGTTCTACCAGTACACACTAGTTGGTGCAAATCTTTCTAGCGCACTACAATAAATTGATAGAATGTTGATTCATTGAATGACTTCATGAATAGGTATTAGGGCATATAAATAGTATGACAATTTTAAAAAACGAATAACAAGGTTTACAGCATCTCGTTACATAAATGACAGTGATGCCCTTCATTAAAGGCTGATGTGGAAGATAAGGAAGACTTTTAGATTGCATGGTACTACATAAACAGACTTTCTTATATTCTAGACAAAAAAAAAATGCACAAATTCGGCGTAGCGCCGAAGTGTCAAAGAAAAAGCAATCACTTTTGGTTGACAATTCTCATTCATGCAAACGGTACCCACGTCCTAAATAAGTTTCTTCAAACCCTGTTATATGCGGCGCACCTTAGCAACCCTCTGCAACATCCTCCCAGATATAGACTGCTGATCACACGCCGTGGATGGCTACACGGGGGGAACAACCAACATATCCACTCTACACAGTGGCTTTCTATACTAACTTCTACTACCACAAAGACCACCAAAGGAGATCAGATTTCACATTCACATCCACATCCACATTCACATTCTCTATGTATATCATCATCTTGTTCATCCACATCATAAACTCGTTGTTTCTTTTGATCTCTCCTATTTTATTCTCTTCTCTTCTCCTTTCTATTACTTAGATGGTGAAGCACTTGGTAGGTTTAAATAAAGTTTATCTTAGAGCATTGAAGCAGCATTCAAGCATCCCCGTAGGTAACCGCCATGTATCCTCCTAAGGAGGTAAGGATAATGCACACAAAAAGCTCATGGGTCCATTGATCATAGTGGCCAATTTAGGTCGACAAAGCACTCAAAGTGCTTTACAAATGTGTGTACAATCATTTCTCGGGAGATGAAGGCTTACTTCAAGTGATGTGGTGCGGTATCCAAGAAGAATTCATTCAGCAGCATGAATAGATGAAAGGGTTGATCAGAAATGTTATCCTGATTCAGGTGCCCACCTTGAATTCACTATTCAAGACTTACTTGGTATGATGAGCGAAATGGCTCGTAAAGCTCAGGTACAATAAAATAATCGTATCATTTATGTAACGAGTGAGTATTTATTTTGACACCAGAGTAACTGCTTGCCAGTAATGTAGATCCCGTATCTGTCCCTGTGCCCGTCTCTATTTCGACGACTGGGTCTATAAAGAGATCTTTTTTTTTTATCTTGGTTTCGACTGTATAGATTAACCCCTCGGCTGGCAAGATAAGAGCAACATTTGAGCAAATATCCTTGGCCGGGAAACCGAAATGGGTAGCAAAACAAAGCGCAAAAATTCAGATGTAGACTAAATACTAATTTTGTTTTATTCTACATTATACTTATACAAAAACTAATGAGAACATGCATGTCATATTAAATCAAATTGCTTACATAAATTCACATCTATAGTGATACTGGATTCTACAACAAACGACTCCATCGCGTCAAAACCAACAGGCTAGGGGGTGCCGTTTTGACCTTCCAAGTCACGCTTTTGTTCTCCGATCGACTGATGTGCCAAGGCAACCCAATGTTCGGATCTTGAGGACCAAGGTTACACAGCGCAAAATATCTTAAACATACCTAAGCCTTACTATTGCTACAATTTTTGTTATTGGTGTTCAGGATGGAACATTCGTCATGGTCTCTAAACCTATCACAGCCATATTTTGTAAGAAATAGTTACTTAAACTCAAACTGTACACAGTCCAATGCCCTGGGAATAGTACAAGCAAGGTACAAAGACAGAGGTTTTTCTAGAACAGTAGCTAACAGAATTACGGAGTCTTTCGAATAAATAACCCGCAGAAAAGTAAATGGTGTGTACTGTAAAGTCATCAAAACTTGGTACTATTGCGGGTACGGAATTCTACCTAGTATAGACACTCAGATTATTAGATATAACAGTCTGGTTCACTGAGAAGAAGACTATACGCTATTTTTAACTAAAGTACTATGTCATAAACAGTCGATATGCTCAAGTAATTTGTTATGACTTTGTTAATAACTACTGGTGTAGATATCAGATTCAGACATACCATAGTCCCAAATGCTCGGAGTTATTTACACAGCAAATTGCATGCATGCGTACCACAACCTCGGTACATGCATTGTTTCAGTACATGCATAATCAACAATACCAATATAACATACAAGTAAATTTATCGATGAATTATTGTTAAACTACTTGGCTTTGCGTTAAGCGTTCGACAATACTAGACCTTCTCCATTAGAAGAATGATGTCAGGGATAGTGCATACAATGAAAATATGCAGCTTCTTTTGGGTTATTCCGAAGGTTCACTCTGGATTTGTTGCTGCAATACTTCAAGGATATTCTGACAGATCAAAGTGCATACTCTAAAGATAGAAAATCACCAACGACTGCGGACGTCAATGTAAAGTTTTTACAGTAGTTAGGTAATAGGTTTCGGATCTGTTTCAGTGCTGGAAAATTGACCATTAGAATTACTCAACTCCCAGCCTTCACTCCGAATTCTGTCACCATTCTATCCTTGTCAGAAATAGTGTAGTTATTTTGAGATCATGTTCTTCATATACTATCATCCTAATATTGTACTCTTTGTGTCTGTTGGAACCGACAGAAAACTCGAAATTTGCTCTCGCGTCAGGATAGGGATGGGAAAAGGATAATAATACCACTTCTCTAATAATATTAAACGATGGACAATGCGAACATCATGGGCATCTAAGCACCTATTGGGTTAAAAACCTCTAGACGAATGTGCTCTTCTCATATGACCCTACTATAGTAAAAATCGAAAAAGTATGCCAAACATTCAATACACCTTCTAACTCGAAGAAAACAGTATAGTATGATTATAACGCAAAAATAAAAACACATGTAGCATAAATTTCTTTTCTTATATAATAGAATGAATTTATTCATAGTTATCAGCACGTTAACGAAGTACTGTAAACAATTCATTTACGGGGAATACAGAAATCATTGTTCGAACACCTTAGTGTTCCACTGAGCGACCCAGTCTCCACCGCCGAAATCAAGTTTAGCGGTACACTTGTAGGTATCACCATCGCAGGTAAGGCTTTTGACGTTCACGGGCTTGGCGCTGGCCAGGGCGACAAGGGCGGCGACAACAGAGAGGGCAAGAACTTTAACCATTTTGAAATTGAGATGTAGTTGGAATA
>JNEV01000321.1:0-19799 GCA_000697495.1 Saksenaea oblongispora B3353 | reverse complement strand
TTATTTGAAAACAAAACGGTTTATATATCCTTATCCTCCTTGTTATGTTGTATATAATAGTATTATTTTTAGGGAAAATAATTTTTTTGTCAAAAGCGAGGTAAAAATGGCGATTTTCCAAGGTTTAACCTCTTTGGTTGTTGCTCATTTTTGGGTGTACTTGCAGATTTTTGACCAACGCCTCAAAATATATTTTTCATCCATTTGTAGTTTACTTCTTGATCTTCGTGGCGTGAATTGTTTTTCTTTTTGTGATTTCTTTTTCACGAGTTGTTCTCGAAAATGTGGGGAACTGAAATGACTTAGAGTTTTCTAGAGTTGCCAGTTTGTACCATCCGTGTCCCAAAATTCGTAAATGCGGTAAAGTCTACCCGTGTCCCTATCATTGCCGTTAGGCAAAATTGTTCGCAGATCGCCGTCGGATCCCCACTTAAAAAGCTGGAAGCTCATTTAAAGACCGCCAATGATATTCCGTGACCGCCATTTTCCTGATGACGTCATTGGGTGCGAAACGTTGGTGAGGTCTGCCATACGGCTGAGGTTCCGTTTTCTCACAGACTTGATTCGTAGTGGGTAAGCGTTCCGGTGCGTGGACAACACAATCAATTGTGGGTATTTGTGGAGAAAGGGGATTGACAGAGAGATGATGAATAGGGGCTTTGGAGGGGAAAAAGGGATTTACGTTTTTGGTGGGATTTACCATTCATTTACTACTCTTCTTTCTTTTCTTGCTTACCTTTTGGTTATTATTGGTTTTTGACAGAATTTCTTACCGACCACTCTCTTTCGACCGTCTCACTTTATTTTTCTCAAGCAGCCCTTTCTTTTTATTTGTAAGTTCAACGGTAATCTCTTTAAACGTGGCATTTTCACTTTTGTGCTCCATCTTTTTATTTATGTGGGCACAGAAGGACAATTAACCAATTCTCTTCTCTTTCTTTGTATTTATGGTTATCTTCCTTACGCGTACTTTTGTCGTCTTTTCGAAATGCGATCTTTTGCCTCTGCCTGTTACATTTTGTGATTCAAAAGTTAGTTTCAACCCTTTTTTTTTTTACTATTCTTTTCTTTTCTTGCATCGCTGTCATTTGGGTTTATACTTGCTTGCAATGATTCTCAGCCTGAATTTTGTACAATTCCTTTTTCCTTTTTCATACTTTTACAAGGAAAGATCATTGCAAGCAGGGAAGAGGGATGGGTTGGTGTGTTGATGACAAAGGATCCAGATTGCTCAATATGATTTCTTGTTCTTTTGTATAGTTTACGATGATTACAGAAACACCTACATTAATCACCAATGAAACGAACAAGCGATTATTTGAACCAGGGTAATTCGGACATCAATAAGAAACCACGATTTTCACAGGCGTCTTATGGGTAAGTAATAATGGGTTAGTATCTACATGAGTATTCATGATTGTGTGAGTAGTGACATGTATACTCAGTATGCTGGCATGAATCCAGCAACAGCTATGATGATGGGCTCTCAGTATTCAGGCTCCCCAGCGATCTCTAATGCATTTCCACAAGGCGCGAGTTCAGGACCGTTCCCAATGGGACAATTTTCTGCAACAAACGGATCAATGTACGGCTATACTGGGACACAGACTATGCTGGGCACACAGTTTGGAGGAAATATGAGTTCAGGGTTTTCTCCTACTTTTTCACCTACTGCAGCTGCTGCCATGGTTGGTAGACAGGGTGTTGAGCTTAGTCGAACTATCTATTTGGGGAATGTGCCAAAAGAAGCAACGGCAACAGAGATTCTAAACAATGTCAAGACGGGAGCTATCGAATCGATCAAGATACTACCCGAGAAGAGTTGTGCTTTTCTTACCTTTGTTGAGCCACCTTCTGCCCAGGCGTTTTATCAAGAACATTTGACCAAAAAACTGAACGTACAAGGAACTGAACTGAAAGTTGGATGGGGTAAACCTAGTCCACTTTCAAGTAACGTCCAGATGGCAATCCAGAACGGTGCTACCCGCAATATCTATTTGGGACAACTGGATGCATCCGTTACAGAGGAATCCTTACGAGAAGAGATGTCTAAGTTTGGGCCTATTGATCAAGTGAAGATTCTCCGCGAAAAGAATATTGGGTTTGTTCATTTTGCTAGTATTTCGGCTGCGATGAAAGCCGTTGCAACGTTACCCACAGAATCTGCATGGACATCCCGACGGGTGAATTACGGCAAAGATCGATGTGCGTATGTGCCGAAAAGTGGACAGCAACCACAACAGCAACAATCTGGGCAGTATGCATTTGGCTTTCAACATCCACTACAGGGCGCTTTCAATTTCGACCCCTACAACCCCGCTAATTCAGCTGCGTCAATGATGTCGCAAGCGTATGGTGGAATGACGGGTAACAACATGCCACGCACCCTTTATCTTGGTAGCATTCCGGCGGATGCAACCTGTGAAGATTTGTGCAACTCGATTCGGGGTGGCATCTTGTTTCAGATTCGTTATTTGGCCGAAAAACATATTGCATTTGTTACGTTTGTCGACCCAGCTGCAGCAATGAGCGTTCATAACCAAGGCAATTTCAATGGTATTTTTGTTAAGAATCGAAGAATTCGTGTGGGATGGGGAAAACCCATGGCAATCCCACCTACAGTATTGATGGCTGTCCAGCAAGGAGCGACACGCAATATCTACATAGGCGGCATTGAAGACGACATCACCGAAGAAAAACTCCGCCGGGACTTCACCGATTATGGCGAAATCGAGTTGATTAACACGTTACGTGAAAAGAACTGTGCATTTGTAAATTTCACGAATATCGCGAACGCAATGAAGGCATTACAAGGAATCAAACAAAACGAGGAATACTCGGGGTACAAGATTAACTATGGAAAAGACCGATGTGGTAATCCACCTAGACGGGTGCAACCAGAACGGGGGCCGGAGGAAGGCGAACACTCTTAGGTATTCTCCCATCCAATAACACAAAAAATCATTATCTGAGATTGTTTTTTGATCAGCGATATGGTTGATATAAGCATGTCATAAACGGTCACTATCAGACCCCATCTTGATTTGTTATCTGTTCTATTTTTAAAGAGCGCAGGGGGTTGGAGATGTGGGTACGAGCGTGGTAAAGAGGGAGTTCTATCAGGGGACTTCCGCGGATGATTAAAAGTCTATCAGTTGCGTGGCCTATCACCTGTCGTCGGTTGTAGAAAAAGTATTGTAACGTTATCGCTAGCCAATGGTTGGAGTTGATTGTTGTCGTAACCTAACCTATTATAAAAAGGAAAAAATAATTTTTTTAGTTTCTTTTCCCAATTCTTCGCCCTTTTTTTTTTTTTTTTCCTCTTTAAAAACCAGATAATAACATCGCTGTTGTTATTTTATAAAAAAAAAGTGAGTATTAAGTAAAAAGAGTATATTAAATACTGATCTGCTGTTTATTTCCGATAAGAATCATATATATATATAAGAGCTAGCGTGTCTACTTAACTATTTCTTTTTATCCACCATGACGGTCAAGTCGCCTTTCCACAACAAGCCTTCGACCGCCACCAGTGTGGATGCCCTCCACAAATGTCCTTCAATATCAACTCAAGCTCAGGACTCTAACGTACCGGAAAAAGTGCAAGACGTCAATGTCCAAAAAGACCAGCTTTCTGTTGCTGGCTTCGAATCATCGCAAGTTTCAGTCTCGTCCAACAACAATACAACAAACAGTGTCGTTGAGCCGTGCAGCTCCAGTGCTGCGAGATCGGACAATGGACAAGTATCTGTTACTTCATGTTCGAATTGTGGTACCACTACCACCCCTTTGTGGAGACGCTCTCCTCAGGGTGAAACCATCTGCAATGCGTGTGGTCTTTACCTAAAGGCGCGAAATACGACTCGTCCACCTTGGTTGAAACGATCAAATAAATGCCCCACTCCATCTGCGCTTGTTGCTCTTGCGCCGGCACCACCAAAACTTCGTACACCATCGCCAGTGTCTACTCCGGTTACTCCTCCTCCAACAGAGGACTCTTCTGACGAGCATCAACATCAGCAATGTGCAAATTGCCAAACAATAACAACTCCACTCTGGCGTCGTGACGAACAGGGCAACACGATTTGTAATGCCTGCGGTTTGTACTACAAGCTTCACAACGTCCATCGCCCGATTACGATGAAACGTTCAACCATTAAGCGTCGCAAGCGTGTCGCTGCCGCTTGCCATGGACCTCCAAACACTGTTCATCATCATTACGCTCCAGGTCAGAAACGAAAGCTTAGCTTCGATGAGCCTACCGCAAAAAGACCAACAGAAGGTTTCCGCCCGTTGTTGCCGTTACGTCCGCCCTCACTTGACCCTGTTGAGCCAGATGCGTTCCCAAAACAATTTTCCTTGCCGTCTCCTCCGATGAAACCTAGCAAAATTGCTTCGTTGTTGAACCCCATGGTTGAAAAGGACAAGCGTTCGTTGCCATCGCTCCCTTCGCCGCCGTTGTCAGCCTACGACACCATGCCAGCACCAATCACGTCAACAAGACCTAGTGAACCACCTATCAACGTCAGTGCTGCCACAGCTGCGGCGATCGCTACTGTTTCTGCCTTGCTGAACCCATCACCCAAGACACACCAAACATTGGAGGCGCATCGCAATGAACTGCAAAAAGAAGTATCTAATTTGACATCGCTGCTCTCAAAGACCACAACTATGTTGCAGAATCTAGATCAAGTCATGGCAGTTACCAGCAAAAACAGCAATGTTGATATTGCCTCATCCCTTTTGGCGCTCGCTGGCCAAAGGTTGACTACAGTTCATTCCAGAGAAAATTAGTGTTCATATCTTCCCTTTTTCTATGCTGTTTCTTTATGCTACAAGTTATAATAAATCATGATGCTGCCATGTGAAATTTACTTTTTGCATGTAAAATGAGTCACAAAAGTTGATTGTTTACAGATTTGTCTATCCATGCAGATAAAATCTGCGTTTGGCTTAACAAATCCTTTTTTTAGAAAGACTGTGCATGGATGATTTATCGGATCTTCGTTATACGCTTATCTTTTAGTGACGCTTTAATCACCTAATTCATGAAACGTTGCTGGAAGTACTGGAAGTAAAAAAAAAAAAAATTGAACCTGTTTCTGCGGAAGCCTTTCGCACTTCTATCATACAGTATAGTTAATAGCCTGTAACTAAAACTCAACCCTCTCCAACCTTAACGAATGCTCTTCTTTAAGGGTATCACAGCACTTGCTTGTCCAACGCTTCTACCCACACAGCAAAAAGTAACAAATGCCTCACCTTCCTCGGTAACCCAGCATGCACCGGATCTTATCTGTCTTACCACACATCAGTCCGACGAGATCGTACAACGATAGTGATTTTGATGCCGGGCTCTTTGTAATAAGTAAACCAATCCCAGGACATATAGCATACTGACGTTATCTCCAAAAGCAGAGGTTGGAAGAGATAAAGGATACTTCCGTCACAGACGTGGTCTCGACAATGATGCTCACGTGTTGGCAAAAGTACTAACAAAAGCCACGATTTCGATGGATGATACCCACAATCTTTATCTATTTTTGTTACTTGTTTGTTTTCCATGAAAAAAGACATGTCGACGCACTGCGCTTTGGCATCATGTTCCGTTTGTGTAACCCTGCCAAAGATCTGTCCAGAAGACAGTACCACTAGATCGATGAATCTCACAGCAAAGGGATCATCACATCACTGTTTGTTTTATAATGGTCAATGAGCCCGGAACAGGTCTGTTTGCAAAATCTCTTGTTTCCTGTTTCCTTTCTTCCTAACCGCTTGCGATCGGCAAAGCCTAAGATATGGAAATCCGTGGAAGCTCCAGTTGTTTCTTGTAAAAAAGGAGAGGGGAACATTCATGTAGTTGGCAAAAGTGTGTCACTATTTCCACATGGGCCCAGAGGCGCTGCCATGTCTTTTGCAGTAACGTCCCAAGTCGAACAAGTCGAGCCCCCTTTGGGCGGAGGTCGTATGTGACGTGTGTGGCAAACAAATGAATTTGATTGGTCAATGGGAAAAAGAATTTTTTTTCGTTCTTGGGGGTGTGCTCGCTTGAACCCTCTTCGTTCTTTTTCATCAAAAAACGAGGCTTGGCGAAGGCTTGGTCTATACTCTTGCTTTTCCTCTTTGCTGAACTCCGTCCTGAACAAAGGCCTACTTGCATAAACGGGCAACACAACCTATACTCCCCTCCTAATGGCACGTGTACATTTATTTTCCTCATCGACGCCTCACCATGAAAGACGCAGCCGGGCTTCGTCCAACGAGGAGCAATTTCTGGACAATGAAGCACCTGTACCTCAACTAGCAACCACACCAGCGGCAGAAGAAGGTCATACACTAGACGTGACGGCAGTACCCTCACCAAATTCAGCCGAAGTACTACCATCCGATGCTCCCAAGGAGTCTTTGAATTTGTCACAATTCCGATCCAGCAGCGCAGCCCTGACAGCAGCCTTACTACAGAATGCACATAGCGATGTAGACGTTGTAGGGGCTATGGCAGCAGCATTATCCGTAAAACCAGGTAATAAAGGGCCCTTGTTGTCGTCTAGCAGGAAAATTAACGGTGAAACTGGGATTTCAGAATCATTGCAAATGTTAAGGGAGCGGTCACAACAGAATCAACAGGATCAACGAAAAAGCGAAGAAGGTCCGTCCAATGACAAGGGGAAGAAGGCGGTGAGTACAGATTTGATGGATCAAGCAGCAGCAGCAACTGCGCTGCAATTATTGGGACTATCACAAAGCGAAGGCAAGTCGGAGAAGAGTTGCACACAAGAAGAAGAGGAGGAGGAAGAGGAAGAAAAGGCGAGCGAGTCAGATCAGGAACTGAACGCGAGCAACGTCATGTTGATTGCCAACTATCCAGGGCTGACGAATGCTGCTGCAACAGCAACTGTGGAAGGACTTGAATTACAAAATGAAGAAATAATGCAAGATTATAAGCGAGGCACTTGGACGCGCGAGGAAGATGAACTCTTGCTAGCTGGCATAAAAAAATATGGATATGGGCGATGGAAAGAAATCGCAAACACTATTCCCGGCCGAAAAGGCAAGCAGTTGAAGCAACGGTGGGATAACACACTGGCCTCAAAGTACGTGGACCGGGAATGGCTGCAAAACAAAATTCGAAACGACGAAGAGTTGCAGCAGCATCAGCAGCATCAAGATGTGGACATTGAAGACTCAGCGCCCTCCTCTCCTGCTACTGAGCAAGAAGATATAAAAGATGACAAGACACTTCGTTTCCTGGAAAATGCAGACTGGAACGAGATTGCGCAAAAGATAACAGAAAAAGCAAAAGAAGGCAACCAGGAAGCTATCGAGGCGTTGTTATCGCAGGCGTTACTGGGAACCGTTGCCAACACAACACCATCCACAGCTGCAACAAGCGCAGCCCCTGTGGGTGTTCCCACATCGTCCTCTTCGCCACACTTGATGAACTACAGTCGACCTCCATCAGCACCTACTTCAGCACCAGCACTTAATTTTGCGGACGCAACTGCGCTTGCATTCTTTACACAACAGCTGAACCATCAACAGAATGGCGACGCAAGTAATGCGGTGAACGCCCCACCCTCCTCCTCGCCCTCCTCTTCGTTATCCGCGGCAGCAGCGTTAGCCAGTAACCCGTACTTTTTGTCAAATCTTTCCTTCTCTCAGGCAGGAAACGACAATGCAGTTGCTGTCGCGGCCGCGGCAGTGGCAGCTGTGGCGCAAGCGTCTGCAGCTGCAGCAACATCGAATAGTGCTGCCGGAACGCCACACGGCCTTTCCGGTCCATCCACGCCGCTGGGCGAAATTGGTCACAGTACAAATTCCCCCGCACCGCGTGCGGCACCAGGTCAAAAACGAAGGCGGTCTGATCCTGCATTGGCAGAAACACAGTCGGCGGCCATGTCGATTTACGCCTCTTCGGCTCCCATTACCACCACAATCAATAACCAAACACAAACGGTTTATCCTTGTCTGTTCCCTAACTGTGGAAAAACATTTGCACGGTTGTACAATCTGAAAAGTCATTCACGCACGCACACCGATGATCGGCCGTTTATCTGTCACATTTGTGAAGCGGCCTTTAGCAGAAATCACGATTTAAAACGACACGTTAAGATTCATGGAGGAGATAAACCATACAAGTGTATGGGTTGCAACAAAAGCTTTTCAAGGTAAATTGAACATTGCACTATAGTAGATGGCTTAATTGAGGCTTTTTTTTTTTCTAGGCTGGATGCATTGAAACGGCATAAAAGTAATCAACGGAATAAGGCAGCCTGCATGAACACATAACATTGAACAAATTTGGTTTCCTTCTCTTCATTTCTTCAAACCCTTCTTTGTCCTCCTCAACCCTCACTCTGTTTGTTAAAAAAAAAAAAGGAAAAAAAAGAGAAAGAAAGCAAAGTACATGCGATGTAAAAAAGAAAAAAATTAAATGACAAACACGTTTACCTTTTTGATTTAACACAAAACATTACCATATATGAAATTCCCGGGCCTATTTAGATGCTTGCAATTGCTTATCGTTATCAGTTAAGATGATGGTCCCTTGGAGTCTATAAAAGTGTTCCATCACTCGTGTTTTTCTTGCCATCTTTGGTGTCTGATCTACAACCGCCTATCATCTTTCAGTTTCCAGAACAGGAAGTAGATGTTCTTATTTCCTTGGTAGACGTCCAGAAAAGTTTAAGCATATTCCTTTTTTTTTTTTTTTCTTGGCCCATGGTTTTGTGTACATACCGGAAATTGGGAAGGAGAGCTTTTAATACATCAGAGAGGATCATGCCAGGGCAACACACTGAAAAGGTTTAGCCTTCATTAAAAGAGAATATTTGTTGATAATGATAATGATAACTAAATATATAAATATATATATAAATATATGGACAAGGTATAAAAAAAAAACTCGAGTAAGAGAGATATGTATAAATAAATAAGAAAACGGGAAGAAAACGGAAATATCAAAAAGTCAATTCCCTGTCTAGGGATATAAGGAAATTACGGCCAGCACGTGGTAAAAGAAGATCTATAGACAGTAAAATAAGGAACGGTAGAAATAAGAAAACGCTCTACAATAGAGAGCCCATGAAAGTAGCATAAGAGTACCTTCCCATCCCATAGAGGAAGGTGAGCAAATGTCATAAAACTGAAGGATACAAGTATGAAAACGATCAAAAAGAAATTTCTAAGCGACCACAACGGTCATACCAGAAGGCGGAGCGGGATTAGATGCGAATTGACTGTACCAGACAGGGGCCTCGACCGCGCGGCAGCTTGATGGTTTAGGTGTGTTCTTTCTCTTGCAGATGAATTTCCAGGCGCGCCAAAGCCAGTTTCGACGGTCATCCGCAGCGTTTTCCAGAGACATCTGTGTCTTTTTTGATGCAGAAGAGCGTTTCCTGGAGACCAAGCGTCTTGCCTTCTCAAAAGGTGGTGCGCTGGCCTGTCTTCTAGGCAATGTCGCGGGCGTAGGACGCCGTTCAACGGCGCTTGCGCGACGACAGCAAGGGTTTGCTGTTGTTACGGTGGTGGTAGCGGTGGTGACGGAGGAGGCACTGGAGGAGGAGGAAGCAGGCGAATGATTGATGTAGAATGCGTTGGGTGAGTGAACACCTTTGGACGGATGTGGTCGGTATATTTTTTCCGCAGTGGGGAGGAACATGGAATCGTTGTGGTACGGGAATGGCAGTAAACGTGGCGAAGCCATGACTCGATCAATCGAGGTTGTGGAGGACTGACATCGCTCGCGACGTTGCCGTGGTGGTGGTAGAGAGATGGATGATGTGATAGATGCTAAATCGTTGCAGTACCGAGCTAAAAGCGTGGCTGATGGTTCAGTTTCGCTGATGAGCGCGAGATTTTCTTTGGTGAGAGGTAGTGCTTTACGATAGGATGAAGGCGAGGTGGAGTAGGATGAGTAACCATCCATGGTGTGTGCGTGTGTGTGTGTGTGTGTGTGTGTGTATACGAACCACAAAAAAGAAAAAAAAATATATATGCAGAGAAAAAAGATGTTGTAACCAAGTGTTTTCAATCCGATTCCGTTCTAGGGGAATGCTTTATATATAAGCTGTCCCAAAGCTTAATACATGGCTGATAGTCTGGCCAAGGAGGATTGGGGTGGAGATGGGTCCTCTGCTGTGACAGGGGCCAGCGAAAAGGATTGCTAAGGATTGCCCAATTAGTCCTTACATTTTCGATTTTGATATGCGTGGTTGCACCAACCCGTTTATTTAGGTTGTGGTCGGGGCCATGGTCTTTTTTTTTTCTTTTGCACCCGGTTCCCCTACCACTCCCGCCTGCTACGATCATTATTATTGATAATCATCGCTATTTTACCGTGCATTGAGATTCTAGACAACCTTCCATAACAGCTATAGCTTTCACTACTCCACTCCAAGTTAGTATGGATGAGTTATTGAGCAGTTAACAAGCGTAATATCGATGGCCCTTGCATCTTTCACCTTCATTCTTATTTTAGGTACCACCCACTCAAAGACATGGTTGCATGTGCAACAATGCAAAACCTTAAACATGAAATAGGAACGCGAACGTATTTATCTTGCAGCGCGATTGTTTGTCTCGTGGAGAAATCATCAGTTTTTTTTTCTTCTCGCGACATTCCTCTATCTATTTTCGATAGCAAGATGGGCCCGTGCATCTAGGATCATCCTCCCGTACAGTCAGCCCGAACCCATTTCCCGTCCTCGTTTCATTCTCGATCACCGCCAAGAATCATTTTCTCCGACCATGCGGCTTACAACACCAGCGGGCTTGTTTTGCGCCGCAGCTTCTCTTTTTTTTTTTTTTAGGCCCGGCGTTTTGTTGTTCCCGGCCCCACCCCTGGAACTACCATAGAAACACGGGTGCCACTCCAGACCTTCGGATACCATCAAATCTCAGTGTCAAAAAGTTCCGATGGCTTACGAGACCAGTTATTGTTGTGTCACCAGCCAATGATCACAATAAATGGTCCAGATCGACATCATCAATTCCCAGGCAACAAAGGAAAGTCCGCATTTATCCATTTTTTCTTCTTCAATAGGATTCTTCCAAAGGAGAGTAGAAAGAAGAGAAAGAGGGGGAGGGGCTCTTGACTAAACCTGACTAGGGGCAACCTAATCATTCGTGTCAAGCCCCTTCCCCCAGACAAACTGCAAAACAGTATCAAATATACGCCCTATCCTGTAGCAAGGCATGGCGCAATTATTCGTTGCAGCAACGATCCAGTCAATGATCTGCAAAGCAGCTATAGGAGGTTATCTGAGACTACAATCGCTGCAGCCAATTTTTCGAACTCACGTGGTGGCATACCGCATGGTTACTCGATTATTTGACTGGCGTATCTTAATCGCATTAAGCATTGGGTTTTTCTCGGCTTCTTTGCCGATAAGTATCACGCATAGTTGGATCTGTGTTTCACCAGAACCAACGTTCGGCTTCAACGGAACTATATCTATATGATGCGGATACCGGATTTTGGCGGAATGTTTGTTTATACACATATTTACGCACATAGTTAAATTTAAAGGAGTGAAGTAGGCGAGGAGGTGTCAACTGTAACGGGTATTGTGTCTACTCCATGTCCATTGCAGCTACACCGGAATCTGACTTTTTCTTGCTCTTTTTCTCTACATCCTTCGACGCTTTATCTACCCGGATTGTCTTAATTCGGCTCATTCCGTTTTGGTCTCCGTCCCATTCACGTAATACTTTAACATTTCTGCCATTTGTCAGATCCGGTAATTCTGCACCATCAACAGTCAATCATGCATTCTTCAGAGACAATGCACAGGCTTACCAAAACCGGATACATATTCTGCATGCTCACTAGCGATCAGTGCCTCCAATAAATGTTCCCGAGATGACTTTGGTCGCTTAAATGAATTGCCCTCGCGTTCCTTTTGTAACTTCTCGAGCTCCTCATCGTTACGCACTAAATACCTAGATAGAATCATCAGACAAGTGTCTAAACATCTTCATGCGACGAACATATCAATCAATTCATGGATATCTGCCTTCGTGGCACAGGGCAACTCATCATCAAACGCAAACCGAAACCACAGCCAACGCTCGGCTAAACAACAATAAAAGATAAGATAATCAACAAAAACCCTGCTAGCAGCAGCAAGCAAGTACCTTTTGGATTGGAAGATCGCTCCACCGATTTCTTTTCCAATTTCTCCTTTCGCATGTATACACGAGAGAGCTGCCGTGCTTTTCGTGAATAAGGATGAATGTTTTCTCTGTTCTTGATGGTCTTTAAAGTAAGTCTCTTGCTTCCCGCCTAATGATCCGCTGTTAATGACATTTCACATGGCTCGCCGTTTCCATTTACCATTGTGATCGTTGTCGATTCTACAGGTTTTTGCGTGTGACTTCGCGCAGGAAGAACAGAGTTTTTTGCGCTGACCTATACAGTCACACACAAAAAGAACTCGGTTTTGTTCATAAATTTCCTGTCCCCAGAAATGGCCAAAAATTGAAGCATCATATCTCTATGAAAGATGAAGGAAAACGTTTCAAACTTCGCACAATCATAGAGGACATGGTGTAGTTATATATATTTAAATTTTAAGCATATTCAATATTTTGTATGTCGTCCTTTTGCATCTATAACGGCCTGGCGTCTTGCAGGCATACCGCTGACTAACTTGTCTGTAAGTTCAACAGTAAGTTGCCTCAAGTCTGCGTTCAGAGATGCTTCTAACTGATCCCTGTTGTTGACGCTGGCCCTTTCAGAAGCCAGGCGCCTCTCCAGCTCTTCCCACAGACGTTCAATTGGGTTGAGATCAGGGCTTTGGGCAGGTCAGTAGTCAAAGCCCTTGATCCCACACATCTGCTTCCACCACGTCGCATACTCTCCTGTATGACAACTGGTACCATCCTCTTACTTAGTGGTTTTCTGGAATCTTTCGCCCTCCTTCCGAATTACTCTCTCACGGGAATTGTTTCCGAGCACCATGAATCTAGACTCATCGATCCAGTTGACAGATCTCCACTGATCATCGGTCCAATTCCTATGTGTTTGGGCCCATTCAAGACATTTAACCTTGTGTTGAGAAGTCAGTCTTGGCTTTTGTGCTGGAGAGGATGAACCAAAATTAACATTGCGAAGATAGTTGATGATTGTGTTCCGATGGACGTGAACACCAGCGGAAGCCAAGGTTGCTTGATGATGAGAGTATGGTAGGAAACTATTATGTCGTACGTGCAAGCGTAGGGCATTCTCGTCAGTTGGGGTGAGCTGTTTTGGCCGGTCAGACTTAGGGGAAGACTCAGATACACCATTGTTCTTATATCTAATAATGGTACTAGACACAGTTGTTTGAGGAATGTCCATAGCGCGTGAAATCTCAGAGATGGAATGACCAAAGCGATACAACCGGACCATGCCACCTCTTTCAAATTCTGAGCTGTCCTTAGCACTTGACGAGTCAAACTATTGATATTTTCAGCAGAACTCATGGTTGGAGAGGTTTTAGATGAATACAAACAAAGCAAAGATTGAGAAGTGTCGAATAATTTGCACCTTGACCCAACAAGGCCAGACAGAGATTATGTCCGCTCTACCTCGCAGTACTGCTCTTTTATGGAAAAAAGGTTTACAATTGAAAAAGGGGAGGGTATGGCTGAGTCCTCCAGAGTGTCTAAAAGCTACACAAATCAAGCGCATCAGTGTGTCATCTCTTTCAGGTTCTCAACTACAATTTTTTTAACATTAAAGGGGACATGTGTTATTAAGAAATAGTGGATGTGCGTCCAGGAATTCATCTATGAAGTACATGTTTTTATAAAAAGGTTTTTTTTATCTTTTTCTCTTCGTATTGAGAAACAATAACCGTAACCAGATGATTCGAGCTCCTGGTGGAGGGAACAGTCCCCAGTTTTGTTCTGTGTGGAAGTGATAAATGGAATATGTAGCTTTGCGTGAAAGATCGGCATCTCTGATTGACGTTTGAGGTGTCATTTCCAAATTAGGACAGTTGACGAAGAAGAAGCTATCGGCAAGAAAGATGTAGATTTGTGTGGATAATTGAAAACGATACAATAGCGGGATATCCAGTCCGATGTGAATGAAGTCCCAAGTGCTTACCAGAGCGGAACGAAGGTAAAAAGCGCTTCCCGTGATGAGTGTCTGGCTGCACACCCTTTTCATCAAGTAATAACATTGCGAAAGAGACGCTATAGGCAAGAAATATGAAGATTATATGAGTACAGTTAAAGAAGAAACTATCGGCAAGAAGAAGATGATTCCGTCACGATCGCTGAAGAAGAAAGGATATCGACAAGAGAGAAGAAGGTTTTGTGAGAAGATATGATGGAGGATAGCGGTGAGTACAAAGTCACTGTAAATATGAACATGAAACCAATCGAAGAAGAAGGAACATTAGCATAAGAAGGACTACAAGAAGAGATATTGCAAAAACACAGCATTGAAATTGACACTCCAGTTCGGCAAATGAGCTCTGATATACATCAGTCATGGTAATGCTCGTCTTCAATCCCATTTGGATATTATCAATGATGTATATACTGGAACATGGTTCCTGAGGAAGACCCCAATGTTGCTCTGATGATGAGTCGGCCCTTTGGGCCTTACGGTAATGCAAAATTTGGTGTTGACATTTTCTTTTCTTCGCATATGATTTCCGAAGTATTTGAATTGCTGCAAGATCTCTATTTTTCTCGATCCTTACGTGTGTGCCGTTATGGGTTTTGTACTCTACAAAAAAAATAAGTTCTTTCAATTACAACGAAAGAAGGAGTAATGGAAAAGAGGTAAACCGCTAAAGCAAGTTTTGATTGCTCAGTTCGTATTTTTCTATAAGTTGTGTGCTCCGATTGTTGTTCTCTTGGGCACCGTAGCAAGAAATCGAAAGCATTCCCCGTCAATGCCGAGCATGGGCTAAGGCGAGGGAAGTCATTTAGTTCCTTTTCATGCAGCGTTAGACGGTTTACATACTATTAGTGTGAACGAAAAGAAAGATGACATTACAAGAGGAAGGAGAGTCCTCGCAATCGAAAAAGCGTGGAAGAAAGGAAAAAGCTTAAAACACGAATGAAAATGTTGTTCCAAAACCTTGTCCCTCTTGCGGGTCTACGGAGTGTTCGAGTGCAAGGTCCCCAAGATGCCCCAACCACGCCTCAACGTCACTGAACGATCGAACAGCCACTTTGGAAAAAATTATGAACGCTTTACGAGAAAGCTCCTGCTTTCCTCTGTGGTGCGACAGGAGTATCGCGAAAGTTTCGGCACAAGCGTTATCAAACTGTGCGGCTTTCTGAGAAACATTGTGTTTCGAGCCCAGCTTTTCGTGAACTCATATATAATCCGACATTCGCATCAAGCCATTGATATATATATATATATATATATATATGTGTGTGTGTGTGTGTGTGTGTGAATATATGTGTGTGTGTGTGAATATATATATATATACGCAGTCGTTTTGGTATTTCGTCTGCCAACTGATAATTGATAAACCCATCTCGAACACCAATTCCAAAATACCACGGGATATTTTGGATCATTGGCAACATTTTCGCAGAGAGCATGCAGATGTGGTCTTCCCACTTCGTGACTTTTCAGGATACAGTGACGGATTGTTTAGATCCCTCTGCTTTGTGAGCTGTCTCGAGCAAATATGTTTGACCAGGACGCTGTACCCAAACAGAGACATTAAATAAAAACCAGGAACTTTAAGCGTAATGCGACAAAGCGTGAAGCAAATTTTGAATGACCAGGAAAAAGATATGGTTCCTGATGTGTCTGTCGCTTTGACATTTTACACTATTCTGACTAAGTTCTGTATCTTGTAAAGGACCGAGGGTTCACAAAGGAATGAATATAGTATGCGGTTATGAACAGATGAACTGGTAATAATTAAACCAGTTGCATGACCTTAGCCCCTCATGGATGCAAAATATATTTGAGCATTATAAATTCTTTCATGGTGAAGATCTATGATATTTAGATGTATAGTCACCTTCTCCAAAGGTACTTCTCCCTTGGAAGCAGGGGCTAGCCCCACACTTTGAGTATTAGGAGCAAAAACGTCTTCCGATTGATTAAGATTAGTTGCTGTTCCTCACAGCAGATGCCTTGAAGTGATGCAACAACTGGCAATCTGTTGAGCAAAATAAGTGGTAATAAATGCAATAATATTCGCTTAGTTGATTAGTGCTACCATAGTTATGATATTTCGGGACAGAGTTCATGCAGACTAAATAAGCAGACATGAGTGTATGGTTACCCTGGGCAAGCATTTTCTGAGAACAGAGCAAAAGAAAGAGAGATCTACGCGTTCCAATTGGGCATCGGAAAGCCTAGCACAACTCATTCGATTTCAACGCAAAATAGAGATTTAGCTGACAAAAATTGTTCTTCGAAGCTAGTACTTGCAGTTGACATCAGCAATGCGCACGCTTGCAACGTTGAACATACAACACTGTAAACTTTTTTTACTGTCCAAGATCCGCGTTCATATTAATCTTCGTACTATGTTTAATTAATTTACTGTCAACCACAGGCTATAAACAGATTTTGATTACATTGTATTCGCTGATAAAATGTTTGTGAAGGGGGAAGCATGTGGGAACTTAGGGGTCTGCTACATTCTATTGGCAGCCGAGTGTAGGTGAGTTGGAGTAATGCAGGTTTCAAATGTATTAAAATATATAGATAATAATAGGATATCTAAACAATCTAAAAGGAATGTGCTTTTAAAAAAAAACATGACAGATAGTTCCCCGAACAGACTTCGACACGGTCTGCGCTATTGTTTCTCCACTAGCCATTCTCTGAATTCTAAAGATTCGACCTAGTATTACCGTGAGGGACATCGCTGCTATTGTTTCAAGTATTTAGTTCACCACTGAATCACAATAAATGCCTTTAAATGTATTCCACACTTTCTTTCTATGTGTCCCAAATGGAACTTAGTCCAGTGAACCATCGTTGAAACATGCATTTGCTGTGGCCCATATCTCAGATGCGATCAGGATGATTGTTAGATATAATGGTCAAGTGAAACCAAATACAAGTCAAACAAGGACGAAATGGTAGCTTTTCCTTTCTGTCATCAAAAGGGCTATACATGCCCGTAGATGATACGCTTGACACATTTCTATCAAGAAAAGGAAATATCCAAAAGTCACACCGCTATGGCATGAAATTCGAATGACTAACCAAGAATCGCTTTAAAAGGGATCTCGATGGTCGTCGTTATTATTCCCCACTCTCGACACTCGACGATTTTCACTGGTCCATCGAATCAGAGATGTACAGATTAAGACACTCAATGATCATTACTACAGAACTGGGTATATCGATAAAAGCAATTGACATGTCTTTAAAGCTGTCAAATTTCAGAGTGCTGTGACATGTGGTATTTTTGAAAATTGATGCTAACTTCTATCGGGCTTGGCGTAGTTCCTGAAGGCTGAGCTATGCAGAAATACACAGTTGAATTTATTCTAATGATGCAAGGCAATAAACAAATACAGCAATCCAACTATTAGCTAATGATGTGCTTTTTAGGAAGAAGAATCATCATCTCTACCGTACGCATTTACTGACGGGAAAAAAGAATGACTGCCCACTATTTGTAAAGTGGTAGTAGATTCTTTGTACGTTAAATTTCTACATATTTAAGACAGTTACATTCAACCATATATACGCCCTTCGAATTGCAACCATGGACGTTAATTTTAGATGATAAACTATTTGTAAATGTGCTCTGTCATTATGGATTCGAGAGAGTAGTAGCGCCGGACTAGCTCGCAGATGTCCGCGCCGGACACTTGTGTTACAAGCATAGACTTTCCGCTTTGTCATTAAGTTTCTCAATTTTCCCTTTTGTATTTCCTTCTTTCGCTTGCAATGAAAGTTCCTCCTGAAATCGTTAAGCAATATCCGCGCCTGGAAGAAGTTATCATACTGTGTACAGAGAGGCCTGAAAAAAAGGGAATTTGGGAGGATCTAATCTTCGATAGTCTTTCCCTTATTGATGCTGGTCCCAACAGAGTGACATGGGAATTCGCCATAGATACCGCTCACTGTAATCAGTAAGCTCACATCGTTTCCATAGACAAAG
Source organism: Saksenaea oblongispora B3353 (assembly GCA_000697495.1). Taxonomy (NCBI): domain Eukaryota; kingdom Fungi; phylum Mucoromycota; class Mucoromycetes; order Mucorales; family Saksenaeaceae; genus Saksenaea; species Saksenaea oblongispora. The sequence continues at coordinate 1,701 of JNEV01000321.1, read as the reverse complement.
AATTAAACGTTAACCTCTTCAGGCTTGGAAATCTTCATGGTGGATGCGTAGCCACCATCATTGATATCTGCAGTAGCTTTGCCATCGTAGTGCACGAAGGTAACGATTTGAAACGGAGGAGAAAAATTTGTGAAGCGTACTGATAGACCTGTGTAGGTCCGATGAAGTGGGCGTTCTTGGGAATCTCCACTGATCTTTCGGTTTCATATCTTCGTGGAGTGCCTGAGGGTAAAACCATCCGCATCGAGTGCGAGCTGCATCGCCTCGGCAGAACGATGGCAAATATATTCACCAAAGTGTACGATGATGAAGGAAGACTATGCTACACAGGTAGCCATACAAAATTCCGCTTTGATCCAAAACTGTAGATATATCAGTTCCCACCCTGAACATATGAGAATCTTATTCCCTTGAGCATGCAAGACAGCCTCTCATACACCTTATAAAGTATTTGAAAAAACACCAACTTTCCGAATTAGTTTGTGTCTGTAGTACTTTTAGTACCAAATAGTAGAGCATTTTGACGTTCGAGCGAGTGTAAAAAGGATGCTGTAAGAAATTTTGTTCTCTTTTTGTGGGGTTGTCTAACCCTGGAGATGAATTCTCAGATGTGGCGGTGTGTTTTGCGCCACTTGAAATATATGAATGCCGGAGGGCTGGCGGGTTGCTAGATATGGTCTGTAAACAATCAACCAATGTGGCAATCACATTACATGCTGCACTTGTTATTGTCCCACAAAAGATAGTGGATAGTCATACAAACTGGCTGCTTTGGTCCTGTGGAAGAAAGGAAGAGTTAGCAAAAGAAGGTTACAAGGTAGCTTATTCGTGAGGTTACGTATTCATATGAAATCCTTTTAGTGCCACCCCGATCGTCAAGACTGAGTAACAGTCACGTCATGCCGACTTACACTTCATTCTCGAAATCTCCTCTCCACCTGTTCCTGCTCATCACTTTATTCTTAGTAACTGCCAGTTGACATCCTTGGTAGTGCAAGGGCAATGACCGGACAACCACGATGCAACAAAATCAGCCTCAGCCTTATTTCGTAGAATAGTGAAACATCGCGATGTCACTTAAATTTCCTGCCTTTTCCCACTTTCTTACAGATACTATAGCCTTTCCGAGTTTCTACAGTAACATGTTACTGTTTATTGCATGCTATTTTGCGCTACTTTAAACGAATTTTTGCGTCAAAAGAGTAGTCAAGTTTGCACTAGGGAAAAGTTAAATATACATAAATTATCGATATTCCTTGTACTTACTTGACACTTAGTCTCCGACACAAAAATTCATTTGAGTAGCGTAAAATGTACATGCACGGTTAGTAAATGAGATGGATGGATAGTGTTTTACTTACCCAAAGGTATCCCACTGCTAAGCGTGGGCACCTACCCCGCACCCCTCCGGGATGGGCGTAAGCGAGTGTAATAGATTTTTATCCAGCATATAGGTACTGGCTTTTCTTCCTGAAAAAACAGGGAATGGTTCATGGTTTTTCGAAAAAAGCGCGCTTGCACCAGCGAGTGCGATATTTAGAGCAGCGTTTTGATCTCGGCCACGGGAACTGTATCCCATTCTGACGCTGATGCATTCGGTATTTGTGCAAATTACCGTACCGTAATTTTTCACTCTACGACCGTCTTTCTTCTTGGTTGGGTGACTGACCGTTTGATAACAGTATGGACACAGTTGTGAAG
>JNEV01000308.1:0-40855 GCA_000697495.1 Saksenaea oblongispora B3353 | reverse complement strand
GACACCTGTCAGACTAATCCCTAGTTTTGGCATGATATCGAATCCTAAAATGAGATCTGTTCCTTCTTGGAGTTTCATCACTTCAAAAGAGTGAGTAAGAGTTTGTCCATTATAACGAATGTTTAATGGCTTAGTGATGCCAAAACGTTTTGTATCATGTCCATGCCCAGCAAAGTGTATTGTTCCTTCAATGGGGATTATTTCCCATGAACTTTTATTAGTTTGTATCCAATCTAAACTAATAGCCGAAAACTCGGCGCCTGTGTCTACTAATCCTTTGAGTAGTTCATCCTGAATAATGATAGGAGTGAAAAGTGAGAAAGGATTAGTGTTTTGTGCGAAAAGGCGCAAGATATGACAGTGATACGTACTGGTAGATTCAAATTCCAGGTCACTCATGGAATCTGCTAGATCTCTAATTGCACTTTCCGCAGGGTGATTGTCAGGTGATGCGTCATTTGAGCGTGACAGTGCGTTCACACGCAGTGTTGGTGTCGTTGTTTGAGCTGCTTTTTTTGCTTTCGCATCCCTGTATTCCTGACAACGGTGACCCGGTGTGTACTTCCTTCCACAGTATGTGCAATTGTTCGTTTTTTCAACCGGAGGTGTTGTTTGGGCACCAGAACTTCTACGACATTCGTCCGTAGAATGGTGTGCCTTTGGACCGTGATAGGCACACCCGACAACAGCGTGTTTGCGAGGGCTGGTAGAACGTCGTGGGGGAGAGTTATGGTGGTTGGTGCGTTGTCTCGATGTTGGACGCAACTGAACTTCTTCGTCCAGGTGGTGATACGTACGCTTGTGCACAGACACGGCTTGGGCCACTTCGAAGATTTCTTCTACATTGCTTGGCAGTTTTTTTCCGTAGCGACCATGCCAGGCGACTTGGACATTCTCGCGAATGTGGGGTAGTAGGGAAACTAAGAAACGTAGTGCCAGGCCTTGGTTGTCTGCAATACCTCCTTCTCGGTATGTTTTTTGGAACCGTGTACTATACTCCAGTACAGACTCGTTCTTACCCATGACCATGTTGTACGCTTTGCTTGCCATCATTATCATTCGGTCTGGAGACTCAAAACGTTGAACAAATAGTTGACGGGCCTTTGTCCAGGTGAGGTTTTTGTTTGCCAAGCGTGTCTCAAACCAGCCATCATGGTCATGATGTAAGGATAAAGCCAACCACTTCTCCCATCCATTTTCTAGGTCTACATCAAACGCAGTCAAGACCTTTTGGAACGTGCGTAAAAAGTGTTCCACCGAGTCAAACACCTCTTTGCCAGGCTTCCATATAGGCGAACCAGATACTTGGAATGCTGGGATGTCACGATAGGAGAGTCGAGTGATTGGAGTAGAAGCAGTCATCGTGCTGAGGTTCTTTCCTAGCCCCTTGTTGCCAGTGGAGGCATCAGAAGTTACCTGATACTCCTGTGAGTATAAGGTACGAAATTCATGCAAAACAGTTCTTGTATTGGCCATGTCTCGCTGAATGATTTTTTGTTGTTCAGGACCTGACTTGACAAGCGCTTGTTGGTAATCCTCTACCAGCTTGTCAAGTTTGGTTTTGTAGTGGTCAATCATGGATTTCACACGGACCCCAGGAGAAGCGTGCATCGAGAAAGCAGCATGCTCGACCACATTGTCATTTGTTTCCTTGGTCGTAGCCTCTTCTTCAGACATTACTATGTCTTCCATAGGTTCGGAAAGGATAGAAGAACCATCCACCACTTCCAGGTATGTATCAGAGTTATTGGCAGCTGGAACCGGAGAGGTAGCCATAGAGAGAGAATTTTCCACAGAGGTAGAATCAGCCATAGAGTTGGTAGACATCGTCGGAGTATTCAAAGTAAAAAATGTAAAATTAGTAAGAGAAAAACGAATAGAAATACTTTGAGACTCTTTGCAGAGATTTATTCAAAATAAAAGTGATGTCCTTTCCAACTGTATCTAGTTATCTTATTTATACTAAATGCTGATGGACGGGTGCTGTGGACAGATCCCTGTACTCAATAATAAATCACCAGATGATTTCTTTGACAGTTTCCTTTCTGAGTATGAATCTCAGTGTCAATCTTTAATGGTGTGATCTGAGTACTTGCATAATAATATCGTGTTGTCTGGAATAGATCGTGATTATCGTAATTGTCTTGACGCACTAATCACAATGGAGAATGATGCCAGCGGTACCTGAATATAATGGCGAGATCTCTCATGGATTATTATTATCTGTATTTAGATGTCTGAGTTGATCAGTTAGAATCTGTAGATGAAGTGCCGATGGTGCGAGGAGTTCTCAATTGAAGATCGTTTAGACGTACGAGTAGATAGCATAGTATGTTAATATGTCAAATACGACACACACGTCATTTTATTCTGTTTCTCGCCTATTCTGCATTAGACGCGTCGAGACAATGTCTATCGTTTTCTCTCGTTAGTTTATAAATAATGCTACAACTGAAGTACATAGAAGCGCGTTCTTGTTGTTGTTGTTGTTACAACAGCAGACTGGTCTTGTGATAGATAATCGTCCAAGGATCAAAGGTATATCTACTGCCAAAACCGGGTTCAACTCCGTTTGGTAAAAATTTCTTGTGGCACAGGCGTGGTTCCTTGGAGCGCCTCTTGTCGGGTTTTGAATACGCGTCATATACTTGAGTGATGGTAGTCATAGTGCAACAAACGAAAGGGAAAATGATAGCTTACTTTGTCATGGCAACTTATTCCTTGTCATTTCCTTTTGTATTTAAACAAGGCAATTATTTTTATTTTTGAGGCGTATTTTTGCCTATGCAGCGTGAATGAGACACAAAGGGTTATGCAGAGTCGAAATTGAGTTTCAAACTTTAAATGACTCGGAAGTTGCTTTCATCGCCCAAAAGGTTGACTGACAGGTAACATTTACGTGGGCTATTCTGTCATCCGGTACTGTAAACGTTGTGAATTTATTAAGGTAAATATAGTTTAGATGAAATATAACAAAAAAAATGGGCTGTCATAAGAAGAGAGAAAAAAGATAGCAAGGCCTCACTTGCAGCCCAGAAAAAAAAATAAAAAATAAATTAGCCTTTGTACTCATGTGAGAAAGTTGCGAACTACCGTAAATATCGTAGACGCCGAGTGCATATTCTATTGGATGATGATTGGGCGATTCTACCGGAATCGGCATTCACACCTGCTGCTCCGTTTTCTAATAAATACAGGTGAAGAAAGCAGATCCTGTCAATTTTCCACATCTTTTCCTCACCATGCTTTACACTAACGAGTCCTCTTCTACCTATACCGAGTCCTCCACTCGTTACACTGTCAATGGTGTTGAGGTGAGCTCTTCCCACGAGACCTCCTTCCAGTGCTCCGAGTCTACCTCCTTGTCTATCACTGCCAACTCTGCTACTGGATTGGGTGGCGGTAGCTTCATGGACAAGAACGATCCTTTCCTCCAGTTCTCCTTGGATATCAACAACGACAAGTCCTTCCAAAAGACATTCACCCACAAGAATGGTGGCGAGTCCGCAACCTGGAACCAGTCCTTCTCTGTTCCTCTTCGTGGTGAGCCCGATCTTTTCATTGAAGTCTATGATGAGGAGTCCACCATCAACCAGTTGATTGGTTTCGCTGCTATCCCCATCAACCAGATCGTCCACGCCCAGGGCGCTGCCTTGAACGGTGTCTTCGATATCTACACCACCGATAACAAGAAGTCTGGTGAGGTCAACTTGATCTTGGCTGCCCAAGGTTTCCCCAACTCTCAGCCCGGCTACGTCCCTACCCAGATTGTCCGCGGTCAGTCCTACATCCAGGAGGTTCACTTGAAGCGCTGCAAGTCCAAGCATAACAAGAAGCTTGCTATTGGTGCTGGTGCCGCCGTTCTTGGTGCCGCCGCCGCCGTTGGTGCTGGTTTCCTTGGTAAGAAGCTTTACGATGACCATGAGAAGCAGAAGCAGGAGGAAGAAGAGGCCAACGCCCGTCGCCAGGAAGAGCAAGAACGCTTCGAACGCGAAAAGGCCGAGCTTGAACAACAGAGGTCCGAGTTGGACCGTCAGCGTCATGATGATGAGGAACGCCGCCGTCGCGAAGAAGAAGAACGTGCCCGCAGAGGAGCTGAGGAAAGCAACCGCCACAAGAGCGATGATGGTGAGAAGAAGAAGAAGAAGAAGAAGAAGGACTGCCGTAAGAGCGATGACAGCGACAGCGGTAGCGACAGCGACAGCGACAGCGACTGCGATCGCAAGAAGAGCCATCACCACAAGAAGAGCAGCTGCGCTGATGACTGGGATCCCGTTGGTACCTATGCTGCTGGTGACAAGGTGACCTACAAGGGTAAGACCTACATGTGTCTCCAGGGCCATACCTCCAACCCCACCTGGAAGCCCACCGATGCTCACTCTCTCTGGGAACTCGCATAAATTTGTACATTTTTTTATTTTCTCCCTTCATCCAACTGTTAGTTTCCCTTTTCCCCTTGCTTATGTTACATAGTCTGTATGTGAATTAAAAAACGTGAATGTTTTTGTTTGAAACTTTTTGACAACTTTATTTGAGGATATGTATGTTGGAAACTGGGAGGAGGTTAAGGGTAAAAAAGGCAAGATTTGCCCGCTCCTATTCCAGCCACTCATCGGCTGCCAAGCCAGAAAAAACTCAGATCATCGGGAACCATCTTGTTTGATGCGCAAAATCATTTACAGTGTAAAAAAAGAAAGATGTGTGATATTTACGTACAAAAGTTGTTGCTACAAAAGTTACCAATCTAATTTCTGTTTCTTCTGAGGATTTCCTCCTGCAGGCGTAAGTTTCTTTGCTGTGCTATCATAATTCTTGCCATTCAACCATGGCCATTGGCTTGTTCGTTTCTTCTCAAAGGCTTCAATCAAATGATCTTTCTGCATGGTCAAACCAATATCATCCAGGCCGTTGACCAAGCAGTGTTTACGGAATTCTTCCACCTCAAAAGGCACTTCGCCACCAGGGTAACGGATGACTTGATTTTCCAAATCCACCTCAATTTCTACGCCTTCCTTGGCCTTCTCTGCAACTGTATCAACTTGTTCCTGAGGCAAAACAATAGGCAACATGCCGTTCTTGAAGCAGTTATTGAAGAAAATATCTGCAAAGCTTGGTGCAATGATGCAGCGAATGCCGAAATCGTTGAAAGCCCAGGGAGCGTGTTCACGCGAACTACCACAGCCGAAGTTGACACCCGTACAAACAAGAATGCGTGCATCGCGGTAAGGTTCCTTATTCAACACGAAGTTTGGCTCTTCCTTGCCCGTCTTGGCATCATAGCGGATCGAGTAAAACAAAGCGCTTCCTAGACCTGTGCGCTTGATTGTCTTCAAGAACTGCTTGGGAATAATCATATCCGTATCAACATTGGTAATGGACAAAGGAGCTGCATAACCTCTGAGCGTAGTAAACTTGGGCATACCCGCAGCCGAGATGGCAGCGCCGACAGCAGGACTAGACGCAGGCGCATCTGTGACAGGATCAGCCTTTGCAGCGACGGCTTCGTGGTTCTTTTCCACCTCAGGCTCAACCGTGTGGTGTGGTTTAGGGGAGCTTGCGCGCACAGCGGGAGTTTCATGGGCAGCAGGAAGCATTTCACGCACATCCGTCAAATAACCCTTGATAGCAGCAGCAGCAGCCATGGCAGGACTCATCAAATGTGTACGTCCGCCTGCGCCTTGACGTCCTTCGAAGTTACGGTTGCTTGTACTGGCGCATCGTTCGCCTGGCTTCAACTGATCGGGGTTCATACCCAAGCACATGGAGCAGCCAGCTTCTCTCCAGTCAAAACCTGCCTCTTTGAACACCACATCCAGGCCCTCTCTCTCTGCTTGACGCTTCACCAAACCCGAGCCGGGAACAACCATGGCGTAGACCCAGTCAGCGATATGGCGTCCCTTGACGATGGTGGCCGCACTTCGAAGATCCTCGATACGTGAGTTTGTACAGCTTCCAATAAATGCTTTGTCAATTTTAACTTCTTGCATAGGGGTATCTGGTTCCAGACCAATATAATCCAACGCACGGATAATCGCTGCACGCTTCGCCTGATCTTCGGCATCGGCAGGGTTGGGGGTCTTGCCAGTGATGGAAACAACGTCTTGCGGACTTGTTCCCCAGGTAACGGTAGGGGCAATATCGGCCGCATCAATCTCCACGTTGACATCATACTCCGCATCTTCATCTGCAGCGAGGGACTTCCAGTAGGCCACTGCACGATCCCATTCATCCCCCTTTGGCGCCAAAGGTTTGTCACGGAGGTAATCAAATGTGATCTGATCGGGCGCAATCATACCCGCACGGGCGCCTGCTTCAATTGACATGTTGCAGATAGACATGCGTGCTTCCATCGATTGTGCTCGGATAGCCGATCCGCAGAACTCAATCACGCATCCGGTACCTCCTGCTGTACCAATTACACCAATCACATGCAGTACAATATCTTTGCTTGTCACACCAGGAGTCAGTGTACCTTCCACACGGACACGCATGTTTCTGGATTTCTTTTGCAACAATGTCTGTGTCGCCAAAACGTGCTCCACTTCAGAAGTACCAATACCGAAAGCCAAAGCACCAAATGCACCATGTGTTGATGTGTGAGAATCGCCACAAACTAAAATAAAATCAAATCAGTACCACATGTCTTAAAAAAGATTGTGAATACATACCAACTGCAATTCAAAGGGAAAAAAAAAAGAAAAAAGATTACAGATTAATAACAGAATGAATAAGCTTTTTTCTTCTTCTTTGATTACCTGTGGTACCAGGAAGTGTAAAACCTTGTTCGGGTCCGATAACGTGGACAATGCCTTGACGGCTGTCATCCATACCGAAGTAAGTCAGACCAAATTCCTTAACATTGCTTTCCAAAGTTTCACATTGGGTTCTTGAGTCTGCTTCCTCGATGAAGGTAGAAATATTTTTAAAGTTCTTTCGCGATGTTGTGGGAATATTGTGATCGACAGTAGCAAGTGTACAATCCAGACGGCGTACAGAACGACCCGCATTACGAAGGCCTTCAAAAGCCTGAGGACTTGTCACTTCGTGCACCAAGTGTCGGTCAATAAAAATTAAACAAGTGCCATCGTCTTGACGATCAACGACGTGATCATCCCAAACTTTATCATAGAGAGGGCGCCCCATATTAATGGTTTTTTTTTTTTTTTTTTGGGAAAAGAGAGAGGGGGGGTTAAGTAGAGAGAAAAGAAAAATCAATCGGGTGAATCATGCATTGATAGAGGGGTTATATAAAGGCATGGAGTGACTCAGCCGATAAATCGATGTCATTGGATACAATGATCGATGTCCACTGGTGTTGTCGTGACTCAAGCACCATTCGTGCTTGGTCTTTGGAGCCACAGATCTGTACGTTTTGTGACTCAGTTGTTTCTCGTCATTTATTGGTTAAGGTTCTTTTTTTATGGGAATTTCTTTTGCCGCGCTGACGGCGGTCACATTTATTGGTTATCAAACGTCTGGATATTATACCAGGAGACCGCTTTAGTACAAAACCCTAACGATTGTTCCAGAATATAATGTGGTGCAGGCAATAAAGGGAAGAAATAAATATATAGATGTGGAGTGGAGAAGGATTGACAATAAAAAATATGCGTAGAGATAAGTGAAGCGGGCTAGGGAAGAAACTAGCCTGTCATAGAGCATCAGAGAACCTATCTCGAGGAGAAGGTAAATACAGATGATCGTCGGATTCTTGGTTATAAATGGGGTAATTCACCGACGAAATTAACTGGGAGTTAAGGACAGGGTTTCGCTACACGCACCGCACCAGCATACACCGCAAATGATGTCAATAAAATCACCAATTCTTAATTTTCTTACCTGACATGTGCAAGTAGCACCGCATCCATTCCACTAGGAGATCACAAAACCCGAGCGTAACCAAACGCTAGATGACAGGTCTCTAACCGTCGTACCATTTTAGGAGTGATTTTGAGATGGTTCTAACCAGCTGTTTGCGCTTGATTGCCTAAGGGTTGGTTGATTGCCTTTACTGTCGACTCCAAATAATCCGCTCAAGTCTTTGAAGGCTATATCATAAAATTAATCATTTGTATGTATAGAACAGTGGGTACTTACCAAAAAGCCACTGGTTAGGATTGATCATTTGCGGAGATCCCCACCAACTATGGCTTCGCACCTTAGCAGGATGACCTCCGCAGCGGTGTAAAGGAATCTAAATAAACAGCTGTAGTTAATTGTTCATTGACATAAAAGAAGGTTGCATTCCTTTCAAGATGTCGTTGGATGCACGATTCTTATGTAATGATCGCTGCATAAAGAGAAAGCCCTGCGTCGCTCGGAAAGGAAAGTACATAATCTTGTGCCACATGGAGGAAGAGTAAAGTACTTTGTTTTTTTGTAGTTAGTTATGGTTGATTATGAACATAAACAGCTTACCAAGCTTGATATCATGTATTTTTTTTTTTTTTTACCTTTGAAACTCTGTATCAGAAAGCGATGTGAAGAACTACTGAGCGCTTACCGATAAAGCATAAATATTAAAGACGAAGAAGAAGAGAAGTGGCGATGAATGGAATAAAAGAAATTCTTTTAACACGTCACCGTCCTGATCTGCTCATATCTTTACTGCCGCTGCTACCATACACAGTACCTGCATAAATCGCACTCGTTATCGGAACAATTTCTTTACTGCAGTCTTGAAACTACGAGATTGCGGTGCGTCAGTGGGATGGGATGTGGGATGTGACTAAGGGGTGCGTGTAGTAAATCTTTTAAGGACAGCTTCCAAAAATGATGTCACATCTTAGGCGTTGTTTGGAGACATTGGGAAGGGAAGCTATCCAAAGAAGGCAATTTGCCCAGAAGAGAAGAGGGGATTGGTCAGGCTGATAGGACCTATTGATGGCCGTATAAGGTTTCCAGAACATACTATAACCAATTGCTTAGAGAAATGCTATAATATTGTAGCGTTGCCAATAATTGTTCGCCAGTAATTTGAATGCGGGAGGAACTGGTGTGGAAGCCATAAATACAAATCACTTTGCCGGTGATTTGCCGCAGCGTTTTTAGAGGTAGATAGGCCAAATGCCAATAAGATCGCATGTATGCGTCAAAGGAATCCCTGCGCAGTAACGCAGTTGATGCCGTACCAGTCAAATTGGAGCTAGATGGCGTTCATAGCCGGGGAAGAGAGCGAAAATTATTTGTCATATCTCCTTCAGTGATCCTTACAAAATCTTCATATTGATTGCCCATGGTCTCTTTTTTTTTCGATATTGTTACTTGATGAAAGAGGTGTGCAGTCGAATATGAATGGAGGAATAAAATGCTTACCGAAGCGAAGAGAAGGGAAAAACACTTCCCGTGACGAACGTCTAGCCGCATATCCCATCACTGTATCTTTACAACCATTGTTCTGACCTCTTCTCCAGCTGTCCTAAGGGTTTTTTTCTTACTTTCTTTTTTCCATCGTCGTGGTATATCATATCGTTTTTACAAAAATATTATTTGATACTACGGGTATGCAGCTATATGTTCATTTCTGGAAGTGCTTCTTCCCTTCTCTTCGCTTCAATAGACACCTGACCCTCCGTTAATACCATGCTGTATATCCCATCACTATACATTGATCCCATGTAGCAACCGTATAGCGCCTTAACTCCAACAATAGACGACAAGGAAGCACCAAAGTTTCGTGCTGCTACCATCACACGCGTCTAAAAGAAATACATCCGCATGACATGATAGAGTTGGTATGCGCCAAATCGATGTATCGAAACCTGACATCAATCCGTGTTGTATAATCTGAGCAATTTCATATCAACTTGATTTTGGTGCTAGCCTAATTTTTTTCAATGAACATTCGTGTGGTAGGCGCTCATTGTCACATGTCCAGCAAAAGCTTCCTCAAGGCCGTGAGACACATCAATACACTACTTTGGTAATAAGATGTACCCATAGCCCAAAATGATGGCATCTTTATAAGCGAATAAAATTAGACATACGTTTACAGCCCGTATCTGCTGACACAACCTATCGCGTTGGTTCAAAGCATTCGGTAACACAGACGTCCACGCCGATTCTCATGTATACACTTTCAGGCATCCATTTATTCTGTGCCTTATGTATTGATCTGGCTTTTCAGTCAATCGCATTTAAGGTATGGATTTGTAACATCGGCCAAAAGAATCTCCGGGTCTTTTCGCCAGACGTTATGACACCAGTCTGTTGCGCTAGAATACTTTTTTAATACTACAGGCTGCCTCAGGTGAGTCACACCTACGGTTACCTGGCCATCAATCCAGGATTACAAGTTCCCCTTGTAAAAGTAGACAGTACAACAGATAAGGGTGAGCAAACGTCAATGACCGGGTTGTTCTCTGCCAGGAAGGACAAACGTCCATCGAAGTTGTAACGCATGACGGTGACCGGCTGAACCCAATATTCCCAGACCGCATTGGTCACGGGAAAGATTTGCCTTTCAATAGGAAATCGAACTTTGCGCAAGAAATGAACGGAGCAGGAAAGATGCGGATTCGCGCCATTAGATACAGCAGTGTAGTGTTTCATAGGCAACGTTTTATGCTTACAGCTGAAGGGGCATCTTTTGGATGGCACTTGGACAAGTATAAAAATAACAGACGAACTTCGTTCGTTCCAGAGTCTTGAATGACAGATACGCGGGATTAAAGCAGAAAATCAAAAACTCTGATAGGATGAGAGGTAGCTTATTTTGTCCTACATGCTTTGTTTGGCTGCTGCGCAGAAATAGTTTAGTGGCACCACAGCTTCCTTATACAGAGTATCAAGGAATTCTAAAAGGCACGATATGTCAGAAATACTATTGTCGCCGTTTGTTTTCGAAGCCTTTGTCCATCGGCTAAAGGGAAACAGAAAGATCCTCGGGTAGAGGGGGAGTTAGAAATAAGCAGTGCTACGCAAAGTAAACCTCCGGACGTGGAAGCTAACCCCAATGACAAGCATGTATAAGCGTCTGATTAAGGGGAAGCATAACGCGGTTCTCCGCTTTGGCGATGAGTGCACTGTGACTAATAAAAAACGGGTCCGAAGGACGGCAGTGATGGTATTACAATTCTTATTAGCCTACTAAGACTAGGGGTAGCGGTCAATCACTGCTAGCGCATTTCCGTCATTTATATACCGAAAGTTTAACATGTGTGCTGAAAATTGTCAGGGAAAGTTAAACATGTTTCTAAGTTACATGCATCACCTCCCTATTATTGATAGGCGGCTTGTGAGTAACCCGTTACAACGATGGGAAAACGCCATGCATTCGGGTATCGTTATTCAAAACCAATACGAACATCACAAGATAGAAAATCATGCAGATCGGGGTAAGATGAATCGAAAAGACGGCGGTGACCTGTGTAACAGTTTATTTCGTTATTTTTGCACCGACCATCTCGGAGGAAATGTTCACTGGGAACTACATGAAAAAAGTAATTACAAGTTGCAACTTTTTCGTTTTTTGTTTGAATAGTAATGTAGTAGTAAGAAGGATAGAGATATATAGATTTTTTCTTTTTTTTTTTTTTTCTGTATGGTTGGATGCTTGGTGAACACGAAATTTTGATATTCCTGGCAGCTGGGCTGGATATATTTTAGTGACCTATTGGTTCCTGGTGTCAGACATTTTACGTCGTTGTTAATTTAACTTGCCACTTGCACGGCCACAATCAGGGCACCAGCTTGTTTCAAAATAGCGGCGATGAATCAAGCAATAACTCTTTCCACGACCGTTTGGCACGCTGACCTCAGTACTAATTGTTGCTTTGCAGTCAAGAAATCGGGCTGTGATGATAGCCATAGTAAGTGGATAAAAAGAAAAGGAGAGAGAGAAAGCTGCAGCTTGACCATCTCTGTGTTGGGGTAGCCCTATTTATACCAGGCTTAGATTTCTGTGCTTTGGAAAAAATCAGCCGTTGGGTAAGTATCACTGGCATCACGAGCTCAGCTTTTCATTCATCATGGGAACCGTGCTCCCACAAACGGGTCCAAAATGATAAAAAAGAGGCATTGCTTACTTGAAAAGAAACAGCTCGATGCATGCAGGTAAAGAGAGAGGATCTTTCATGATCATCATCAGATTTAACAAATAGAGGCAGGGTAAAGGCATCTGCTTTTGTGCTATCCTTCACATTTTTCTCGGTTCCGTCACGACCCATGATTCTACAATACCGAGGTAAAAAAAAATCCTTCGGGGATTGCATCATCCGTTTTCACAAATTCTAGATGGCTCGAGCGGCATTTGTTTGTTTCCGGATCTAAGCTAAGTGTGACAAAGACTTTTTTTATTTTATTTTTTTTGCACACGCGTTGCCATGGTTATCGTGTTCAAAATTAACTTTATTCCATTCATCCGGGGAGTCGTGATGCATACAGAACTGATCTCGTTACACGATCCTTTTTTAACCTCTGTTCGAGGTTGTCCTATGACTTTCTACTACTACTTTTCCATTGTGAAACTTGCACCTTGCCACGCAGACTCAGTCATTGAGAATAGATCATTTCAAACGATTTTGTAACCAAACAAATGATCGTATTTCTCTGTCCACACCTCCGGCGATCTCTTTTCATCAACTAAAATAGGCACCCCGTGACACATCTATGTTTGACATACAGAGAAATTCAGCCAACGGGACCTGTATGAACAACTGTTGATCTTTCTCCTACAGCAAAAGATGAATGTCATCCTCCCTTTTGTTGCAGCTTACAGGAGACGGTCATCCTTTCTTACAAAATGTAAGTCTGCATAGAACAACGATAACATGAACACAGCACTATCCAATTTCTTTATCGTTTACTAAAGATATAACTTTTTGCTCCTTTTATGATGACAGATACGCGAATGTAAGTAAGACTTGATTCCAGATGTCGACAATTTTTGTTAGTATACAAATCTGCCTTTCAGCAAATTTAGCGCTTGAGATCAAAAAGTTGTCCTTTTTTTTCTTTAGTCTAGTCTGTCCAAAAAGAGCAAGCATCGGGTCATGAGTCCAAATTTTCCCACCCCAAACGTTTTTCCAGATTTAACTCCACAGCTTTCTTTCTTTCTTTTATTAAAAAGGGAGGAGGATTCTCCTTTGGAAACATTGCTTCGTTGCACTAGAGTACATGAACTGGTTGCATAAGGGAGAAAGATGGTCTATCGTATGCACGGAGGCTATGACGAAAAAGGAACGTTCCCATCGAAGTTTCGGGCAAGACCTACACAATATTCCATCAAAGGAAAAACCACGAGCACTGAAAACAAATGCCGATTAGGGCTTTGGGCGGTAGGTTACATTTGCCACATGTGTTCGAGTTGGAGATACAGTTTCTGGTCATCACATTACTACAAGATTCGATAAAATAGGTCTGGCCAACGGAGCCATTACCAGATTTGGTTTGTACATGGGCTGTGCACACTTTGTATTTTATTCAATCTCGTCACCGCATATGTCATACGATGAAAAACAGGTTCGAACCCTGTGATTGTGTAGAGCATTGTTATGCAGATTGTGAACATATCGCAAAAGACATTTACATGGTGAAGGTACAACATTTTACTGTTAACTGGTATTACAGATCTTCCATTTATTTGTGTCCCTGTAATCTGTGGAAAGTAATTGCTGAACAACATGATTATTAACTTTGCTGTTTTCACTAACATTGATTTCACGTGTCATTGACGAGTTTGCTGGTAGGGCTATTCTGTGACTGCAATGGAACCCACTATAACGGTTTGCAGCACTTTCACTAATTCGAAGATAGTGCTTGATACGACGGTGGGTCTAGATCGACGAAACGTTTGACCTATCGCCAGATAAAGAATGGTTACAAAGTGTAGTCTCTCATTCTGGGGCATCCACACACACTCACACAAGATAATTACATGGTGTAAACAATCCACGAATACATGTCAATAAGTGTATACCGTCAGTCCCACTCATGCAAAGCCGAAGTGATAGAAAATCGTTAAGCATCACGTTATCTATCCATCGTTTGATTCAAATGTGACCCATTAGTGTGAATCTACCTAAAGCAACCAAATCGTAGCACATGTTTTTTATTTTCAGCGTATTCTATGTTCTAAGTGGATCGCGCTTTTACGGTCCTAAGGTCTTTTTTCTTTTTATTTCTTCTTTCTTCAAGTCCATTACTTACAAAAAGAGGAACAAAAATATATATACGTTGTTTATTTATTATCCTTCCTCTCTACAAGAAATCCAGTAGATCGGGCAATTCTCTACAATAGGAAAAGTATCTAGTGACAAAGTTGGTACATTGTCCGGTAATCTACGAAGATCTCTTTTTCTTTTTTTCTTTTTGGGAGTTATAACATGAGATTCTTCCCTCTTCTCTCTTATCCACAGTACACATGTTCCCTCATGTAAAAGTTACAGGAATTCTGATGTTTTGGTTAATTTGTCATTCAGATTATGTAAAAAAAAAAAGAAAAAAAAAGAGAAGAATTGTGTCATGTAACCTAAGGAAGGACGGGTCATGCAGTATTCTGACTCTATCAGAGTAAATCAGACTTGTGACCTTCTCCTTCATTGGCAACCTCTATAGGTCGAGTGTGTGTAAGGGTATTAAAGTTGGTCTTATGAGAGGGTAGCAGCACGGGAGAACACGATTACTTTTTTAACACATCGGTTTCCTCTCGAACACACTCCGACATAGCTGCAGAACCTGATATCCAAAAAAAAAAAAAAACCTGCAAGTGGTCCAAGCGTGAAATGCCTGCATAACCAGTATCAAAGTCAGTCCGCCATAGGAAACCATCGCGATCTGGTTACACTACAGCGCAATATAGTGTATGGGTAAACAAAAGGACATTTCTGGATTCGTGGATTTTTAGTTCCCGTCTAAATTTAAACTTTTTCTCCTTAACAATACACATACAAAAAAAGATCAGTGCTATTGCTGTCATATTTAGGTATTTGGTACTTTTGAAAAGGTAAACTCTAGAGCAAAATACTTCATTTTACAGGAAAAAAAGAGGAGCCTTTTTTAAAACACCCGAATAGAGAAAGTTACGTTCACTTTATATAAAATAACTATAAGCAACCACCACGGCTTTAATATATGTTTTTTGTCGCATAAATCTATAACTTTGTTACACAAAGCTTGGCATTGAAATAGTACTGAAGTGAGATACGGCGAGACCCGGATTTCTTTTGGTAAAAAGGAATAATATGATCTGCTACTGACATAAGCAATATCTATCACAGAGATTGAGACAATGGATACCAGACTGCTTTCTAACATCGTGGAGTGAGATAACCACACCAAAGATTATATAAAATATGTGTGTTTCAAAAGAGAAAAGCAATTTTCTACGAAGATGGGCAAATCCATGAGTTGTTCTGTGAGCGAAGAAATGTACGTTTGTAAAATCAGCACGATATTCTTGCTTTCTTTGCTTGAACGGGAGCTGTGGAGGTCTCAGATTGCATTTAAGAACTGAATCAGAAAAACGAACACGACAGTGATTGCTTTGGCTCGTGCTTTGGAAATTGTGGCCACCGCGTTTGATATGAATATGGAAGGCATGCTCATGAAGAAGGACACATGTTTCTCCTATAGCTCGTCTCAACACCTCCCACCTGCAAATTCATTTTAAGAGCTCGTAGATCTACGCCTCATTATTCCTGTCCATAGATTGGGAGCAGACGCTGTACCGTATTGCGTCTTCATATGTTCCAACTTTCACAGCAGCAACTTCATTAGCTGTTCTAGCGTGGCTGAAATGTTTCTTATCATCAACGTATTCTAAAGCATCCTTCTTCTATTCCTCATGAGGTTACATAGGTAGCTATTCCTTTTATGCTTCTTACAGATGCCGTGAACCAAATATTTCGCAGCAGTGGACTATCTGAAGAAAAGGCCTACAGACGCTATTATAAGGTTTATATACGGTTTGAATCCATAGTTAAATATGTTGGTAGTCAGGTGACGCGTAATTTCTAGGTAACCATAGTAAATGAAGTCGTGATCATGTGTAGATAGAGGATCTGTCAGTTTATATCTGAGTCTGAATAAACTATTGTTGTTCTAGGACAAAGCTATAAGCCAGACATGACAGAGTATATGGCTCGCTTAGCAGTGGCACTCTCGTGCGGGGATCATTGGTCTATAGCGCAATTGCTTGGATACAACAGATTCACAGTCGCTTTTGTGAGGCATATGGTACAAACACTACTGTTCAGATTTCGCTGTTCAAATCCCACTGCTTGACAAACGTTCATCAGATAATCCGTAGGCTCGGGATCAATGACGATGTGTTGCCCATCTTATAGCGAAGTTGATTACCTATTGCTAAAAAAGAAGAAATATAGACCGAAGTGCTTGCATCCTTTACAGTTTCCGGATGTGGTTTTGACAAATGCGACACCAATCCCAGTACCTGCGACATTGCCCAAAGTGTGTGCAGGGCAACAAAACCGCATAAGCGCATATAATCCAGTAAACGTGTTACACATAGTTCGAGACCTTTTCTCCTACGTCTGCTCAGCTGTAGTAATGTACGCCAAGTCGCATAGGCTTTTTTTTTTTTAGTCTTCATCTTTTCTTATCATGGGCACTGGTGTGCCGTTTCCAAACATATGCATATGTGTGAGCGTGCTTACTTCCCTTCCTTCTAGTGCCATTGATAATAACGAACGATATGTCACTTAAGAACAAGGATGTCTTAAAAAGATATTCAGGATCATGATATCGACTTATCCTGTTTGGATGTCGCGGATATGGAAACAGTGAGGTTATATTGAGGAAAGTGTTTCAAAAAAGTTAAAAAAAGCTAAAAACGGCTGACGAGCTTTTTTCTTTTTAAAAGCGCGCTTACCAAAATCAAGATAAAGCTATCGTTCTCTCAATCAAAGATGCACCATGTCTATCAATTGAGTCTTACCAAAAAGTTGTACATTCAAAACAAAAGTTAGTGCCACGGTTATACGCGTAGGAACGGGCTGCAGGAGAGTATAAAACGGCAGACCCGTGGAAAAAATATATATGCATCTATTTAGCTGGAAAATTAGTTTTTGTCGGGAGTATATATATATGTTAATCATTCCCTAACCGATGATTAACTAAATAGATGACCCTGGTATTGCTTTATAGAATGGACAGTTTATGTCATCTGAAATGATTAACTCATTTACTGCTCCGACTTTTTTATGCATTCCTTGGCACTTCAAGTCATTGAAGAATATTGCCTAGTGAAAATATCGACCTAGTAGACACCTTTAACATGTAACTAGTGAACCAGGGTACGCGCGCCAAAGGGGGATGCATAAAACGCATGTTCATAATCAAGTACGTCTGCATGTGGATGGGGAACTGTGCGCGCGGTATTCACCGGGAGGGTACCGACATGACCGATTTTGGACTTACGTCCCTTTATCGGCGCTCTAACCACCGGTTGAAGTGTCGCGGTCATTTTCATTTTATGAGCTCTTTACTTCTTAAGGAGGTTAGGGAAGGGAGGGAAGCGAAGAGAAAGAAAGAAAGAAAAATAGATAAAGATATTGATCTTCGTAATAGAGCAAAGTATTAGTAGTAATAATTGTACAAAAAATGATATAACATGAGGTTTTTTTTTTAGGAATCTATGTGTAAAAAAGAAAGTTAGACCAGTATCCATCAGTCATAACTATAGTTTGTTCGTTGCCTTGGTGACTGGTTTGCGCTGAGTTATTCCAAAACAGAGAGCCCTCATCTTTTTTTGTCTGTATCACCATCGCCGTTACTATTTTCAACCTGTACTCTCCTTTCTAGCACTTGTACTCTATTGAGCCGCTCCTCCGTTTTCTTCTTCTTTTTCTCTCCTTCTCTCTTTTCGTACTCCTGTTTCTTTCTTTCTTTTTTTATTTCCTTTTTTCTTTTATCGTTTAGTTACCCGAGCGTATACACCTTTCCTTCTTGATGCATTTCCTTGTTTGATTTGGTGCCGACAAAAACAAAAATAAATTATTTCAACTGTGTTCTTCCCAACTACTTCATTGCAAATGGTCTCTCATGCAAAGCGTCAAGGTACTGACTTTTCCGCTCGCGTAATACAATGGACAAAGCCACACGACTGATATATCGATAGACCCTCAGCCATGTTCCGAAAGAGGGAATGGCTGGCCCTTCTGCTCACCTCTATCTACAGATACGTGGTATAACGGTTCTGAGTATCAGTTTGTCTGGAATTACAAGTAATATACCTTACTATATGTTTGGTTTTTCTTACGAGATTTTTTTTATAGATACCCTTCCTATGTTGCCGCGGTAAGTGAAAAAAAAAAGTTTATTGACTACTTTGAAACATGGTCTGACGGTTCACTGACAACAATCCTATATCTTACCTTATCCAGCCTAACCTGAGTCTGTACTTGTATTACAAAGAGAAATACGCTTATCAACAGATCAAGAATTGGACGAATATCGACACGTCGCTGGGTATGATTTCTGTACAGGTTGATGATTCATGGTTCCCTAATCCATTGCCTCGCGGGTCGGGCAATCGGACGTGGACCATGTACGGATTCTATCTGCCTTCTACCGCAAATGTTACTTACGAGCTGGTGAGCACGTTGAGTTTGTATCCACGGCCTTTCAACTTTTCCGTTGTTGGTAAGTTTCTATAAAACGGTAGTAGAAAAATCTTAATTGATTTATTTTTATTTGGAAACAGAAAATGCCTATCCAAATAATGGAACCCTTCCACCCTCAGTGGGTGGCACGAACAACGGCAATAATAACGCATCTTCAGAAAAACAAAGCGGCGGATTACCCGGCTGGGGAATTGCAGTCATTACAATTGCTGTAGTGGCCCTTGTGGTTGCCTCCGCCGCAATGGTTTGGGCGGCTGCGGCATCACGGCGCCGTAAACGAAGTAATAAGCTATCACCTGCTGGATCTACAATGTCACCGTCTGGTATCCATCCCGAGATGGCACCAGTAATTACCGAGAAACAGAACCCAACGCGCGATGCTGCATCAATTCACTCAACGACACCAATCATTACTGTCGGTGGCGCCACGCGATCACCAGCGAGCCCGCTAAACTCGACGTCCGAACTTGCTTCCACGCGGACAGATCCTGCATCCCCTTCCATCAATGCCTACCATCCCAATTCAAGTGGCTACACCATTTCACCACCGAGATCTCCGAAAACGTCAATGCTTTCATCAACCGAAGCTGTCATGCTTACAGATAGTTTCCGTAATATGCTATATCGACCAGACTGGCCTACCGGATCTGGAAGTGATGGCGAAGAAGAATTAAGACGAAAACGGTTAGGTGAACAGTTACTACAACGACAACTGGCAGAAGACGGTACATCTGTCAAACATGCAGAAAGACGACCAACCAGGATAAAAAGCATAGCTGAAATTGAAAGCAGAGCGGTTCTTGAACGCAAAGAAGACGCACCACCAAAATGAAAAAATAACCCTCCTCTTCCCATCTCATTTGTATTTTTATCTCTATCAAACGCTTTTCTTCATGCACACTATACACTCGTTGCGTTTGTTTTCTCTTTCTCTTTCTTTTTTCTTTTTCATTTGCTATATTTAGAGCTTTCTACACTTTCTGCCTGTCATGTCCATAAAGCTAAAAGCCTCATTTGTATTTCTTTTTGGCACTTCCTTCCCAACGCCCTTACCTAACCAGAGTCTCATTGATAGCTCTGAAATGCAAATGGTCAAGGGACCTGTTCTGTTTGCTCTGCTTGCTACGAAGAAGGAGAGGGGTAGATCGTTTGTGGATCTGTTTCAGTGACTTAACATCGACTAATGGATGCAGGTTGTTTGCATCTAAACGGAAAGCGGAGCCCATTCGCACCAGGTACACATTATAAAGATTGATCTTTATTGCAAGATCTGACAGTGTTAGCCTTCCCAAAAGGTTTCTTTTCTGGACATTCCAAGGGCCATTATCGTATACGCGAAGTCGTCTTCGGCATTTTATGGCGTAATAGTTCAGTTTTATGATATACGGAGGTTTCTCACAATGGAGTGTCTGTGACCGCATATTCACGGCACAAATTGCATCAAAAACCAAGCCGCGCTCTTGATTTCTAAAGTTTCGTTTGTGTAACTCTTGGCGTTTTCTTTCCCACTGTGTTCGAATTGTAGCACAACCATCGTTTCTCTCTCAAAAATGAACAATTCCTACGGTCCCGAAGATGATGAACCGCCCAGCTATGATCATGCCATCCAATCGGCTATTTCAGGTGATACTGTTCATGAGTTTGGAAAATATCAGGACGCCTCCGAAAATTCGTTCAACCGAGGCGAGATATTTGTTCAAACCTTTCGATCCCAAATCGACACTTTTCCCCATGATCGCGCTAATGAAGTAGTCCAGCACGGACTCGTTAACGTGCTACAATTGGATGTCGCACAGCATACAAACCAACTTTTTCGACATCCTCTGGCATCCTCCTATTGTGTGCCCGTCCACGTGGAAAAGCAGCGACTATCTTTCTGGCCTCGTCGTTCGTCCAATGTTTTTGGCGATTGGGATATCTCGATCCAGGCAACACATCCTTATATGACATTGGCAGATTACAACCGCATAGATGAGCCTTGTACGCATTACTTTGAAGTTACGGTGGAGAGTGTAGGCTCTTCAGATGTGGTGCTTGCCGTTGGGCTAGCGACTCAACCATATCCCTTGTTCCGCATGGTCGGCTGGAATAAGTTTTCAGTGGGCTACCATAGCGATGATGGCCGTAAATTCTGTGATGATGGAACAGGAGGACAAGACTATGGGCCAAGTTGGGGCGTTGGCGATACAGTAGGCTGCGGCTATTTACCTCACGCAGGCAATGTATTCTTCACATTGAATGGCAGAATCATCGACTATGCCTTTACTGGATTAGAACGTCATTACTACTTTGCCACCATTAGTGCGGATGGTCCTGCTACCCTACAAGTTAATTTTGGACAAAGATCCTTCCTATACCATATGGATAATTCCTGGGCAGGCTCAAACATCTAGTTCTCCCACCTTCTTTAACAAGAATCCGTTTTCTTTTTCTTTTTTCTTTTTTTTCTTTATTTTTTTTTTTCCCGCGTTGTCATTCATCATTATCCGTGTCCATACACGTAAGAACACATGCATACATACACATACAAAAAAAAAGAACAAATGAAAGAAGAGAGAAAGAGGAGAAAGAGGGAAGTGTACACATACACGCGCAAATATGAGTAGAGAAAAGAAAACAGAAAAAAAAAAGGATCAAGAGAGAAAAAGATAGAAAAGGACTTACACACCATGACAACCCAATTGCTCTCTTTTCTATCTTTCTCTTTCGGCACAAAATAATCAGGATGGATGTTATTTCTCTTCTTCGTCCTTTTTCTCTTCTGATTCAGTCACCAATGGGCTTTCTTTTACTGGGCTTGATCCTGGTGCCGAGGTGGGGGCCGAATGGGGAATAGTCTCGGGTGTAGGGTGCTCCACGCCAATTGCTACGGGTTCCTTGCCCGCTTTTGAAAGCGCATAGTCTCCGGAATCAAAGTACTTGCGTTCCTATTCGAATGGTATAAGTAAAATGGTGGCAAGGTTCTTCATGACAACAATACCTTTAGCTTATGGCCGAGTAAATCTTTGCGATCAGGTAGTTTTCCATACATCCGGAACAACTTCTTTTCCTCCTCAGTCAGTTGCTGTACAACGGAATTGGCTGTCAGATGGTGCAACAAAGTAAACCCAGGCGGCCCATTCTACTTACACTAATGTCAACCTTGTTTGCCTTGGCGGGATTCATGACACGAAAAGGGGTAGTAAGTTGAATAATGAAAAGATGGGTTGACAAGTTGCGTTATTTTATGAGACTTGGTACGCGGATTCAGCTTGCTCCGCCCGCAAATTGACGTCAGCAAATCAAGCATGAAAAAAAATTTGATTTTCTTAGCTCATGCAAGTAACACCGCCTCCCATTCCATGAGAGGTCGCTTATAAAAAGAGGCCGGGATGACGGGTTTTCAACTGCGGTACCCACTTGATGAGATAACCTGGAAGATAATCCTCGTCTTTTTCTGTTTCTGATTACCTAAGGATTAGTTTCTGTCACTGTGGACTCTGAAGAGTCTCTGCTGTACAGTAAAAGTAGGACGGTTGCCGAAAAGGATCTGCTTATGGCAGAAGTTCGAAGAAGTGTGGATAAGTGTATCAATCGGAGATTACCTTCCCAGCAGTTTGCGTTAACTAATTGCTATTGGTACAGAAATACTTTCCTTACCAGTTGCAGGATTCTTGTGGAGCGGACATTTTGCTGGGAAAAAAACACCTTCCTTGAAAAGGAAAATCTACTCAGCATGGAATGCATGAAGAAATGACCGCCTCTGTTTCAGTTATCGCTTGATAGGACTATAGAAAATAAGGAGTAATAACACAGCATATCGGCATGCTGTTCGATATGACGTCCTTTATGTGTGTAAGGTTGGATATCCTTCAATTGACGTTAGAGGAAAATATTTCGGACTCATTGACTCGATTTGTGGTGAATCTGAGCCTCGCCCTTTTCTTGACAAAACAAAACCAATCAATCGTGAGCTTTGAATAGTGATGTGATCTTTTGATTGGCTACTGTATGGATCAAGTGTAATGTGCAGTCGACAATAACACATCGTATGTCCTTCTTGACATGTACGGCCAAATGGAACTGCAGATGATGAAAAAATGTTAGAAATTGCAGAGCAATATTTGCTTGATCGACCATACTGAAGATGT
Source organism: Saksenaea oblongispora B3353 (assembly GCA_000697495.1). Taxonomy (NCBI): domain Eukaryota; kingdom Fungi; phylum Mucoromycota; class Mucoromycetes; order Mucorales; family Saksenaeaceae; genus Saksenaea; species Saksenaea oblongispora. The sequence goes on along the minus strand of JNEV01000308.1, from coordinate 18,141 downwards.
ATTGATTTACCTTCAGATATGTAAACGCAATCAGAGTATTGATCTTAGCTCCGCTGCATCGTGTATGCTCGAACCCAAGGACTTGATAGAAAAAGCTAAACAGCGACAGAGTTTTTTTTTTATTGTAATGTTTATGTCCACCCTTGGTTAAGTAGAGAGACAATATTTCGAGCGAGGTTACGCGGAAAGAAGGCTATAAAGGTTATCATAGAAGTTTTTGCGCTTCTGAGGATCTTTATTCCACTACGAAAGGCATGGAGGTAATTTTTAGCTAAGCAAATTGATGTGCAAATGCTACTGATATGAAAGCCTACTGCCATAAAAGAGCAATGTAAAAAAAGGTTCTCTTAACGACGTTTTATTTTCCTTCCTAATCGATATGTCGCCACATCAGTAAATTCTGAAGAAAAAGTAAAATAAACAGGACTAATAAGAGTATAAAATTCAAGCGCAACTGCGAATCCATCGCAAGACGTGGACTGGATAGATGTATTCAGACGTATCCTAGATTTTTTGCGTAAGAGCTTTGCTGCTGGCGTGGTGTCTTGAGTTGTTTCTGCATTTCCAACCTCGTATCTCAGAAACTCCTAAAGTCTTCCGACTATTCTTCGCTTGTTCCACTTTGTACATGAATGAAAACGAACGTTATTTATTAGCATAGAGCCAGCTCGTGTTCATCGAGCCATGCGTTAAACGCTTGGCATCAGCGGAGGACCTAAGTATCGAAAAATCCGCTGCTGTGCCATTTCCCAGCGACAGTAGCTGATCATATCACCAGAAAAGCTGTTAATCCACGCAAGGTAGTTAAGTGTTTGATAATCATGACAACTTTTTTTTATTCAATTTTTTCGTCTCTTTTCCCCTGGTGTAACTGTGGCTTTTTCCTTGACCTTAAGGGATAATATAAAGCAATGGAGAAAACGTCAGAAAAGGAGGCAAAACAGGATGTATCATCAACGATCGCACGAAGTAGACGACGACGTTTACCACAACGATCGGTATTTGATCCTCAATACGTCTCTGAACCTTTACGGCGTCGAGATCATTCGCCTTCAGTTCCCGAAGTTTGCTTAGACATTTGGTCATCACCAACAAAAGTCAGCGACAACAGTAAGATACCATCCCCAGTCGTCCTTGGTACACCTACGCATAATGGTGAGCGCGCTCGGCCACTTACACCCAGATCCTTCGGGCGTGTCCAAAGCATAACAGAACGACTTGGAACTCGTGATGACCTTGATCTAAGTTCCCATTCCTTTGTTCCACGTAATCTTGAGGAGAAACTCAAAAAGAATGCCCATATATCTCCATGGGTCCCTCAGAATAGTTCAGATACAGAAGAAGAAGACAAAGAAGTCGGTATGGTTTTGACAGATAATCCTTTGCCTCTCCTGGAAGAGCTAGGAATGATACCAAAACAGTCAGAATCATCCTCAACAGATAAGACAGCCAGTGATCCAGCACACAAGACCCAACAATATATTGAACATGATGGAGAGGCTAAACGTTCTAATGTAATGTAACAATAGAAACAGGTGGATGTGTTGATTCGTCTTTTTCTATAGTCGCAGATTAGTTTCACAAAACTGGAGAATGAGCAGATCCTCGTTCCGCATCATATTCAAAAGAAATATCAACATAATAACAAACACAAAAGGAGACTACTGCTGTTAGAGCAGTCCTCTGCTCTGGAATGGGTTATCGATGGAGTTGACAACGATCCACGGAAACGTGGTATTGGTGACTGGCGGATGCGCCAACTTCAACAAAAACTGAAAAGTTGTCCATGCGAGAAAAAGCGGATCCCAACCAACAAGTGGCAAGTGAAAGCAGTTCCCAACTCTAAATCTCCCGTCCAGCTGGTCTCTCGGAAAAATACTAGATTCAACAAATTATCGAATAAGTAACACCTACATTATCATTTAGTGCAATAAAATTTGATTTCCGCTCGTTCTTGCTCCTCAATCATTTCAAGCGTTGTGCCTTATCTTTTTCACTGTTCCTTGAATCGTACTGTTCTCCTTGATGGTAAAACCAGCATCCAGTAGAACCTAGGCGTTACTTGCTTAATCACATTGTTATAAAGCTTAGCAGGAAAAACGTAACTGTAGCAGATCTACCTTGTAAGATACTGCTCATTAATTTACGTCAGAATAGGAAGAAATAGCTGCCTGTGAAATGCGTCTTTCTCAAATACTGTGTGATTCTATTTTCACTCCTTTCAGTAACTACCATGGTAGCTCGATGCGTTTAAATTGTGGTAATATCAATTGTTGCTGATAGGACACTATACGCCAGTCCTTGTGTTTACGGAAATCTACACTCGTCATCCTAGTACTGCCACTACACCTCTAGTTCTTGAATGCCAAGTTTCTAGTTCTAAGGGCAAATCCACTTACTGTAAACTCAAAACTTGCAAAATCGCTTCAATCGAGCGCGTCAATCGAAGATAAGGACTCCGCTCAAAAGCCTTTACTAAAAGCGGAGCAAAAATTTGAAAATGTGCTAGTGAGCTAGAAAGTATTAACTATAGTCTTTGAGGTCGGTAGACTAATCTTCTAAATATGGTATCCCATGTATCTCTACTCTGTATGTTAACTGTGCCTATGGGTTAACACCTTTTGCTATATGTCGGTAATTTGAATCACCAACAGAAGGCAAGATTTCCGCGTCATTTTCAACTGTTGCTTGGATCATGAACGGCTAAAAAAGAAACGAAGAAAATGTAATGCATCTGTGTAGCTGAAACATCTAGGCTTCCATTACGATGAATATACTGACTAAAGTATCCACATTTTGTAACCCGAAAAAATAGAGGATGGCTATGTAGGGATACAACGACATCAGATTTCTTTGGCACGAGCTTTCTTTCTAAGGAGGCAGCAGATATTGAAAGAACGACAGTGATTTCAGTTCCTGAGACATTTCTTTTTCTTTGTTGCCTTGCTCGTATCGAATTTGTAGTACAATTTATCGCCGGACCATATGCCTCACCACAATTTTCCCACGATAATAGATGCATCGCATGAGCTTTTTTTTTATCGTGTGGGCTTTCTGCAACAAATACCAGCAAATCCACGGTGGGGTTAATAAAATGATAACAACTACAACGGCTTTTAAAAGGCGGTGGGTACCAGAAGAAACGATGGACATGACGGTCAACATGGCGGTTGTTGTCTTTGTGTAACGTGACGTTTTCTGTTTAAAGAAGGGTCTTTTGGCGCAGGGTTCTTTCCTCTCCTCTGTGTTTGTTCTTTGCGAAAGCAAGACCATGGTCTTTTAATTCCATACTTTTTGGCGTTAATAACTATAGCTATTAAAAAAGAAGAAGAAAAAGTTCTCTCTAAACAAGTCTTAAAACCTCAAGTGATTGTCTCATGTTGATGGCCAACATCGTGTCTCGTCAGCATCTCGGCTTTTCCTATATCGCAAACAAACCATTCTTTTCTTACTGCACCGACGAACCTTCTACTTGCAGCCGAAAGAAACTTATCTCAGGACGCCCTGAACAGTAACGCCAGCAAAAACACATACGCAGAAAAGGAACAACACATTTTAGCAGCACAGAAACCAGAAAAACAACAGAAGATGACGGAGTACAGTGTCCACCCAACGGCTTATCCAGCCACAGCGCAACCATGTTCGGAGGCGTACAATTTCTTGCAACCGCAGCAGCAGCAGCTTGTGACGGACAACTGGCTGCTCCATGAGTTGTATCTTCCGAATCTCACCGACGAAATCGATCCGTCCACTTTTCCTGGAGATAGCCAACCGCAGATCGGAAATCAGATGCCACTGGCTCTATTTCCAGAAATCAGAAAAGCACCATCTTCGAAACCGATACCTGTCAAAAAGATAGCACCACGTCCAATTCCTATTGTACCTAAATTATCCGCAAGAGTAAGCCAGCATCCCATTGTACAAGGTTCATATAAAGGCAAAAGAGAAGCCAAAGACGATCCCGACGTCGTTGCCCGAAAGCGGCAGAAGAACACAGATGCAGCACGTCGCTCTCGATTGAAGAAAGTGATGAAAATGGAAGCATTGAAGAAACAGATGTCCGAACTGGAAGTGAACAATGAACAATTGACGAAACGCGTCATGGAACTCGAAAGTGAAAAATCCACTTGTGAAGCAAAACAACAAACAATGGAAGAAAAAATCTGGGCATTGGAGCAGCAGCTTGTCGAAGCGCGCACAGCCTTGGTTCAACAGACTCAACTTTTTCTATCTTGAAAAAAAATAAGTTTGTTAAATAATTCAGATTAGATAATATACTAAAAAAACAAGGAATTTCTTTTTTACTATGTACAACGGCAAATATGTGAAAAATAGATAACGAAGCGGGTCTGCAGCCCGGCTCCGTTGTGCTTCTCTCTCTGTCTTGCTCTCGCTTTTAGTCCACAAAGCCATGGGCAAAGTCGTTGATAAGTTCCCAGGTGCCTTCTTCGAAAGCTTGGGATGGGGTGCCCTTCAATTGTGGTGTGCTAGGGGTAAGGGGTTTTTGACCATAGCAGGTGTACCAGCTCAGATGGGATTGGTATTTCTTGCACTCGTTCATGATGTGTTGCACAGCAACATCATCGAGCATTGTTATGGTTACCTCTTGGGTACTGCTGCTTATGGCTTCCCGAATCACCGGGCTTAGAGACCGCAAAAAGCATTCTATATTTTGCGAATGCAATTCGCCCAATTGTCCACCCCAGCCTAGAGGGATGTTCACCTTGCCCTGGTGAATGTTGATAAACCCTCCGCCCGCAGGATGGGTCATCAACAACGTGGAGATCTGATGAGACAGCTGAAGATCGATATCGTAGGAGCTCATGACTTGCCGATCTTAAAAAAACCATCATGTGAATAAAAATGTCTCTTAAACAATTGGCAGGTTATACATTTTTGATTGATAAGTTCGTCAGATAACGGGCCAGGCCGTTGGACTTGGTATTCCACATCCAAAATTTCCACATAGCCACCTGGCTTCAGTATACGTGTGATTTCTCCCAGGAGAGATACCAGCTGTGATCGGCTCAAGCAGCCTAACATTGCACGCATGTAGATGAAATCAAACGTGTCATTAGCGAAAGGCAATGGCTCAGCAACATCGTGCTGCTTAAACTGGGCATTTCCTGGCTTGATCGTGGTAGGAAACATGGGGTACAGGTCAATTCCATGGAAATCTACCGAAAGCATGAGCAAACAATCTGTTGGGCCGTTGAGAATAACTTACCAACATTGGGGAATTCCGTGGCCAATTCGAGAACCCTGCATAACATGGTCGTTAGGCGATACGCCTTTTCTCTGGATGGATACATACCATGTACCTGGACCACATCCGATGTCCAAGATTTGCGCTCTTTCACGAGGATTTGCCAAGACATCTTTGATAGGCGCAAGGAAATTCCCATTGAATGCATGTTTAAGCAGAAAGTGCTAAAGAGAGAAGGACAAGTTAGACTCTTCCTTCTGTCTAGACTCTATGATGATGGTGCTTACCAACACAATCAATCGATCAGCCTCATCGTCATCGTAAGGCAGAAAGTACCGGGCAGAGGCCTGGGATGCGTACCGTCGTCCCTCGAGGAGGGTGGTTTCTACAGCAGTACTCCCGGATATATTTGATTTCATACTGGGAGGGGCTAGGGTGGATGACTCGGCGTGAATAGATCTGGTGGCGGAGATGGGAGGAGTTAAAAGTCGATCACTGGCAGCTGAGTGAGTGCTGCGGGTATATGTGGACGAGGCGGCGGAAGAGGAGGACGAAGCTTTTCGTGATTGTGGTTTTCTCGGGGCACGATGCGGGTTGGGTGTCACTGCAGCTACTTCGAAGAAGGAATGTAAATTAGGTGGCGCGGGACGAGAGGCTGGTGCTGCTCCTGGATGCGTTCTAGCAGCCATACTAAAAAACGAATGGGCATACGGCGCTTGCGATATTCGACGTTGAGCTTTTGGGGATAAATTGGATGTAACAACATCAGGTATCGGCTGCGACTGTTCGTTGCCCATAGATTTGCAGAGGAGAGAAGAAGAACAAGAGGGAGGGAAAAGGTCCCAAAAATACGAAGTAACTTTTTTTTTTTACAGGGCCCGGAAAAGTTTGATTGAACAAAAAAGCGCACGGCATCCATGTGTTACCGTCTAGAACTCACACAAATCCAATCAGACAGTGGTTGCTGCTTTATGTCCAAGATCGCCCAGCGAGACACAACATGACTCCGACCTTTCGTTTCCACTACTTCTGAAACATAAAACCATGGGTAAAACCTTCTTTTTATTTTTTTTTCTCGATCTATCCAGGGGAAAAAGCAATACGATTCTAAGTCATTCGTTGATTATTAGTGGCTCGTCATTGTGTAGTCATAGCGTAACCATGGCGATTGGGTGTATAAATGCCAGGATCATGTCGTTTCTTCGCTTTTCTTTCTTATACTCACAAAATCGTGCACGGAAGTCTAAATGTCCCATGTGTACTGCATTTCCAAAAATAAAAAAACGAGGGAAAAAAGACTGAAGAGATAGCAGATACGAATGTCAACCATTTCTTTTAACGTCTATCCTTTTATATAAACCCACATGATCTTGCGTTTTTGAATGGGACGCTTGGATTTTCTTGAAGACTTTATCCTATTAAAGAGGTCGGGGAAAGAAGGACTGGCCGTCAAAGTTAAGAACGTTATCGTCACTTTTATCACCGACGCTGAGAAAGTTAATTTAGTGTACGTCTTTTGTCGTTTGTCTTCGCTGTTGTCCTCACGATAAAGTGTCAAAGTGATACCCGATAGGCTAGTGCTTCATAAATTTTACTATCATCACTATGTCTTTTGTATTTCTCTGTGGGTAATCGTTAAAGTTACGTAAGTGGTACAAAGATTGTGGCATCTTACTCGCGAAAATGTACCATGGCCCCGCTTTCTTTCCCACTGGTAGACGGCTCTTACATTGGACAAGTTTCCGATCATTATGAGAATATTCCTAAAGTAGACGTTTTTCCCATTAACAAGGTCGATGTCCGCGAATTCTGGAGTCGTAGGTTGACAACAGCACAAGTTGTGTTTGAGCAGCACGGCATTTGTTTGAGCATATCTATTATAGTCAGATATCAATGACTGTAGTCGCTAAAAAAAAAAAAGGGCTGGAGCGACCAAACAAGGAAAAAAAAAAGGCAGGGGAAAGTAATTAAAGGGAACTACGTAATAACGTGGGGATTACTGAGTTCTGTAAGGTTGTTTAGACCTTCAATGGATTGTGGACGTCGGTAGGCTTTGGTGATATGCGTCGTCGTATCTGTAGTGGTTAGCCAACCGTGAGATACAAATAGGCGGACCGAGGCGAGCATTGTTATGCCCTGTAGAGATGCATGTGTGTGGAGACAGTAAATGGTGGTCTTACTGCTCGTATAAATGGACACCGATCCATATCTAAACATTGGCATAATGCTCGAAGTGAAGACCGAGCAAAATCGTCAAAACCAAATGGTAATACCACGATCCAGATTACTACTCCGAATGACCAATCTGTGGATCTCAAATACTAACAGTAGACGTGTGAACAATTGTAGCCCTTTCCGTAACTTTAAATTAAACAAGAATCTAGAAGAATTATCGTCTGCAAACCCAAAGAACATTACAATGGAAATTATCGGTCGCTCTTGTAAAGGGAGCGTAAAATTGGCTGGGATATGTGTAGGATTAACAGACATGTGGTTTATCGGTGAGTTCCGGTATTGTTTTTTTTTTTTTTTTTCGTGTCGAACATTGAAAAATGCACATCTGATGACCATCATGGCGATGATTCTCAGGTTTCCCTCGAAATCAGAACGTTGCGCCGTGAACACTCCTTTCTCTCTTCTCAGCGTATACGTGAAACAGAAATTGGCAAGTCCGTTTTATTCACACAGGGTAAGCGCATAAAAAAGGACGGAGATTCAAAATACGACTTAGCAGAAGCTTCGAAGAAACCTCAAGACCGGTGTACGAAAACTAAGGTCAAAGTACTAGAAATGGTTATATCACGAATTCAATGTAGTATATGAATAAGTTATAGTTTGAACTAATCCCGGTTGCAAGTAACGAACTTAAAAGTAGGCTCTATTGATGACACATCATTTATCCCGACTGGGTGTATGTTAGAGGTCTGCATGGGTCAAGGTTTATAACAGACGTACCGACATTATAATCAGTTATGGAACAGTTAAGCTGAGCTAATGCAACAAAGCCACTGTGCTAGCAGTTTCCGCTCTACATTCGTCTGTGCGTCAGATGAGAGAGCGTGCTTTTAAAGGCCATAGCCAATGAATGACCACAGAACCATGTATCATAAGACTCATGATCTTGACATACTTTGGTTAAAAGTGACCAAAAACCATACATCACTAAGCCACGCACCTCCACCGTTGTCCAGTCAGAAAAAGCGTCATTTCAGCGTTATGGTTGGTTAAGACTAAAAATTTAGCGTGGTTTGTGTCTTCTAAACTATGATCAAATTGTTGCTAGTAGTACTGTATAGCCGAATTATATTACAACAACAGCTTTCTTTTCTTTTCTTTTTTTTTTTTTGCAGAGCGGCAAATACAGTTGCATTACATAGCTATACGCCATACCATGTGTTTTGTACACATGATGAAAGGAAATACTCGAGAACTTCTATGTGACTAGTGGAATATAAGCGCTTCCAAGTTTGCTTTGCATACGCCGTGCAAAACATGTGTATATCATCAACTGTTTACATAAAGCGGAACGACTATTCTGATTTAAAGAAGACGCTAAGAAAATAATTTGTTTAGATAACGGCGTGTGCCATATCTTGCGGAACATGTGTATTAAAAATGAACAATAGGAGTATCAGATTTGCCGTTCATTACGTGGCCAAGCGTTGCTCATCTTCCTCAAATTCTGAGAGGTTCTTGGCATGGAATATCATGTGGTTTCCGTCTGAAACTAATCAAATCGTATTGGAAGAAAAAAAAAGAGTATAAAAGAAAAAAAAAAGTAAGATGTGCTTTACAAGTCTCTTTCTCTTTTCATTTGCGCACATTGAGTATGGGACTCTTCTCAAAATTTTCGAAATCTGAGCCTAAAGAAGCTCCTCCTCCTTATTCGCTCACACCACCTGAACAAAAAAAGCAACAGCAAGAACAGGAATATGCTCCACCTTCACCACCAAAAATGACAAACCCAGATACTCGACCTCTTCCTGCAGATTGGATAGCTCAGCACGATCCCTCCTCTGGTCGATGGTTTTATGTACACACTCCCACTGCCTCTCGTCAATGGGAACATCCGTTAGATAAACCGCTACAACCCAGAGGCCAAAGCGATTCATATCAAACATTTTCCTCACAGCAGCAGCCATATTATTCACAGCAGCAACCATATTATTCACAGCAGCAACCCTACTATCCGCAGCAACCACAATACGTTCAACAGCAAGCAATGGCTGGAGGAAACCGTTTTGGTGGACGACCGGGCGGCGGCATGGGAGGTGTAGGAACAGCAGCAGCAGCAGGACTTGGTGGTGGTTTGCTCGGCTTTATGCTCGGTGATGCTATCGGTGACATGGGCCAACCAGATGTAGTAAATAATTATTATGGAGACGGCGGCTACGATAATGGAGGCTTTGATGGTGGCGGTGTTGACGGTGGCGGTTTTGACAGCGGAGGTTTCGACTTCTAAAGACCACTTTGTCCCTGCCTGAGATTAAGAGAGTCCTTTCTTTGTATTGCAATGTACATATACTGTTTATTCTTTCAAAAAAAACCTTCCCCTCCCCCCCTGTTGTCATGCTATTCCTCCACCTCAATGCTGCACGATGACATATAAACTCAAACACTCGTTAATAAAGCAACATCTTATTTTACATTGATTGTGATACTTTATTTAATCTTCAATGAAGCAGCAGCATTCTTAATGCTTCTAATTGCTCGCTCTTCAGCATAGCGTGCCAATTCTGTGTTGTTATCATCTAGTGCCTCTGCAATTCCAGGGAAGACTTGAGAGGAATAACCTGTCCATAGTCCCGGTGCATAGACAACGTGTTTATACCATGTACGGCCCGTCAAGCCTTTAGGATCGAGAAACTCCCTCTCAAAGTACTTCAAACGACGGTTCACTTTGGCAATTTCATTTCCAAAGCCTTGGTTTTGCAGGCTGTGGACGTGGTTTTCAAACGCTTCGGCTGATCGAACCAATTTCTTGACAGCACGGTGTAACAACGGGAATTTGTAGGGTTCTAAGTATGTGTCCAGCTTTTCAACGTACGAGTCCAGCTTCTTGGCGTAGTCAAGTGGATACAGCGGCAAAATGTCATCATCCGCAAGGCGTAGAGCTAGCAGACCCCAGATTCTCACCATCGCTTTGTGGTACTCAAAGTCTGGATCGCCAAACTTTTCCATCCAGTGGAAACTGTCATAATTGCTGTGATAGACACCATAATCTCCAAAGAAGTTCAGGTTGAAGCTGGCAATACCAATATGATCTAAGAAAACAGTGAAATCCGAGCCAGAGCCTAATGGGCCGATAGAGGGTTGTGCAGAAGGCACTCCTGTTCGGTTGGTCAGCTCGGCCCATGCATCATAGATAGATCCTTGTGTGTTTGGATCAGGAACAATGCGAGTAACTTCGTACAGCAATCGTTCTAGAGATGGCGAAGCTTGGGCATCAAAGTTCGGCCCAGAAACAGCCGCGTCGACATTGATATAGACAGCGCCTGTGTCGCTCAGCCAGTCTCGGTGATGTTCACCCCATTCGGTTGAACCGACCAAGGCATATTCTTCAGCGTCCCAGGAAGCCAAAATGATTGTTCGCTTGGGGCGCCAGCCTTTCTTAAGAAGTTTTCCAAGTATTCTACCAATTTCCAGCTGAAAGATGAAGCTCACTTAGTACGATGCCAAGTTGACAGGTTACACGTCTTACCAGAGTGGCAGAGCCTGAATTAGGATCGACAGCACCATAAACCCAGGCGTCGCGGTGGTTACCTGTAAGAAGCAGAGGTGCCAAGGTCAGCCACCTTCCGGAATAGCCACTCTATTCTTACCCAAAATAATGGCGCTTTCCGATTCATCTGTTCCTTTAATTGTCGAGATGACGTTCCAGATAGGGGTGATTTTGTATTCTACGTCATTGACGAGATTGACCAGACCTTCGCTAGGTCCACTAAAGTAATCTACTTCCTGAAGTCCACCAGCCCAGTCATGTTCGCCACGCACACCATGGTGTTGAGTGGCTTTCAGTAACGGCAATGCATCTTTCCATGAGAGAGGGAGCGACGGAATGGATGTGAGTGTGTTAAGATCTTCTTGTCGCAGGCGCGTTGCATTTTCTGTGGATGCCCATCCCGGTGTAAGAGGGTCTCCAGACGCCAACTGCAGATAGAACACCGATCCGCGCTGAGCCGAGCTGGGTGAGCGCCATGGCCCCTCTGGATAAGACTCCGCAGGATTGATATGCGGATATCCCTCCTTGTCAATCGGTCCATCATCAATGGGATCAGAGTATATAAGAGCACCAGCGCAACCAAAATCCTCTGCCACCTTCACCTTGATGGCACGGAATCCGCCACCGTATCGCATCAACGCAATCGTTCCCGTAAGGTTAACACCGCGATCCGCAAGGTACTGGAAATCTTCCCGACGACCGTAGTTGGCGTACACAACCGGACCTGTCGCGCTGCCATTCTTTGAATAGCCTAAAAGAAAAACATTAGATGATGATTTCATTACAATACTTCTTACCGTGGAACAAAGGAACAACATTGGGATCCTTGCTAGTGATATCCTCGTCAATGGGATCCTCGGTCAATGATGCCTCGTATCGGAGTTCTTCGGGACCTGAAATGATGGCTAGCCGGCGGCCTTTTGGATAGTTCAACAGTGGCCAGTACGTTTCGATAGTGGTGTTCTCGATACCGTATTTGATGAACCGATCTTTTGTCCACTCCGCTGTACGCCTGTCGCCCTCTGTGCCAGCCAAATGGGCTTCCGAGGTGTATTTGCGGAGGTTCTCCCGTAAGCGTTTCGTTGATGGTAAATCGAACATCAACTGTTCTGCCGGAGTCAGCTTTCTTTTCAGTGATGCGGCTGACAAACCAAACGATGTTAAACGGTGGCAAAAGTAAAACCAAGCATACCTCCATCATCCTTTGCAAAAAAAACAAGCAGCAGACCAAAGCCAATAAAGGCAAGTACGACAAGTACGACCGTGATAATCGTTTTCCTTGTTGAAGTTCTTGGGGGTTCCAACGTCATCTTTTGCCTGTTAATCAGTGGGGCATTTTCAGAATCGCTGCCCTTCCACCAGTGACGAACACGGTTCAGCAGAGAGTTATCATTACTCCCTGACCCAGCGCTTCCATTCACATCCTGTGGCAAAGAAGAGTAGCCTTGAGCCATTCTAACTGCCAATAAAGCGAGAAAAAAGAGATAAAGTCCTCCCTGCTTTTTAAAAGAGCGAAATTTCGAACGAAATCGTGACCGTTCAGTGCGTTACTTGCCATACCAGGTAAAAACCCAACCTATCCCGTTGTTCGGGTGTCACGATGATCCGTTGACAAGGTGTTGGGTCTAGTTTGCCTCATTTAGAAAAGTTATTCATATAAAGTCAATGTGGTCATATGATCAAAGAGGTTGTGATACACCCGTAAAGTCGGTAGGTAAGAACTTTGTACCAATCCCACCTAAACCAGTGACAATCACGTCATTGCAGTCATCTGTCATTGAGCGACGGTTCCTGCTGGCTATGTTAGCGCAATTCCACAGCATAATAAAGAAATCTAATCCGTTCACAGCATTCTTCTTTCATGACCTTCATTCTTGCAACAAAATAGCAGTCTTCGATAGCCTAGCTGAGCGGGTTTTGTTGAAACTACCCGGTTGGCAAACACAACAAAAAGCAGCTAAGCGATGCGCCAATCGACTAGAACAGCAGAGTCATTCTACAGAATTCAGATACATGGTTTTGCCATACTCCCCTTTCAGGGAGTAGATAAGCGATAATCTCGCCAGTGTCTGAAAACACCTGAGACATAGACATTGCAAATGTTTCGGAAATATGCAGCTATTTTGTCAGAACAAAGCGATATGCATATATGATATCCAATGCGTATCATCCAATGATTGGTGGTTTTCTTTTATCTAAGGGGAAATCCTATAGACCCCGTCACTTCCACTGAAATTTGCGACAGGTGAAACTTATTGGAATGCTAAGCAATTAGTTGGCGTATTTAGATATATATGTTTAGTGGGATCCACCATTGTTTATGTGTTACAAAGAACTTGATGCGTATCATGATGGGCGCTACTGTATGACAAAGGAATAAGGTATGTGTACACAATACTTTGCTCGTATTACTACAAACGCCAATATTTGCCCGAAAACCAGCTTTCTAAAAAGTAGTAGTGTCTTTAACTAAACCCTTATGATGATGGATGTAGGAAAGATAAGCATGGAAACGACGATGATGTCAATGGCGCTGTTATGTAGATCTCAATCTCGTTTCCATGTTCCTTTAAATAATCTCTGTTAAATCACTCATCGGCAAAGCAAGCACAATCAAAGCCAACAGAAGACCTGTCCGCTCATTTATAAAGTAATCGAGCTTAAGCTGTATTCATACCATTTACTCTAATATCCAGTGTCTGGAAGCTTGGATCTGATACTTTTCTGCTTCATAAAACGCTCAAAAACAGATCTACAGATGTGGCCTTTATTTGTACAACCATGTATGACAAATACAATGAAGTTTGGTTGCTGAGGAGCACAACGCTTCTGCTTTTAATGAAAGACCTACCACACGTCCTCCCTACAGTTTCTTTCTTTAGATATATGTTGCTTTCGACAAATTGCGTATTTTCTCCTCACAACATTACGACCACTGCATATATACTCTTGCCCTATCTTAGCTGGAAACTGTGCATATCCTCCCATTCGAAGGCAAACTTATGAGTAGTAAGCATATTCTACTTGTTCCCCGTTTTTCAACTTTCAATAATTTCCTACTATTTTAGCAAGGAGATTTTCAACCTTCATCTAAGTTTGGCTCAGGTTACATGTCTGGGGTAAAATTGGATGCTTTTGTGTGCTTCTTCCGTCAACCGTTTTAACATTTCTGATATAGGCGAATTAGCGAGGGTTGTAGAAAGTTCTAACTTTCCTTTGCCCGTACAGCAAATTATCCATGCGTGAAACTTGGGTGAGCTAGCTTGTAAACAAAGTTTACTTTTCGCTGCTCATTGGTGAGAGACACATTCTTCTCCCAAATAATGTTGATTGTGTGTCGTGGTTAACAGAAGTGATGTTACCTCCTTCGCTTCGACTCCGTCGGATGTGGTATTAGCTTTCCGAGCCACGCTTCTTTATTTGTAAAAAGAAAATTTCTCTACTCCTCTACACCTCTACAGGCGTAAAACTAGTTGTGGAAAACAAGAAAGGAGAGACGACACTTGGCATGGAGAGGGAGGTATACTGTATCGCCCTTTGGCTTGGCAGCTTCACCAGTGAGACGAAAAGGAAAAAGGTAACTACTGAGAAACATCTTGAATATGAGCCATCGATTTCTTGAACAACTTATCTGCGCGTCTATGGTGTTCATTTTCGTTCGACTTTTGAGCTATGTTGGAATACAAATGTAAGATGAAAACCACACATGGATCCAATCCAAGTTACTGTTTCGCCTTGCTCGACGACCGTGTTGGTCAGCTTCCGGCGAGCTCGGGAAACACGCTTCTGACGTCTTTCATGCCGTGGTCCAATTCTTTAAAACGATTGATGATGTTGACGATGAACAGTCTCACCTACAAATTGTATCTTCCCGTCGATGACGATGGTATTGGTGTCCTACTAATGTCATCTTCCAAAATTGGCTCAAAGACTCAAGGGCGGTGGTATAGACTGATGTATACAAAGGAGCAAAATGCCATTATGAGGCTGGGCTTCCAGTAACCATCTATTACCGAAGAAACGGCCAGCAACAAGCTCATCAACATGTCCACGCAACGACAAGGTTGGACTACTCTCTTCGATCAGATCTCATCTTCCAAATTGAGCTTTAAGGCTCTAGAGCGCGGTATATATCACCTGTTTCCCAAGAAACATCCACCAATAGTTTGCATGGATGGGAAACAGACAAATCTTTGTCCTCTTTGAGTGAGGGGGACCATATGCCAGTCTCTGATTGGGTGAGGCTGAAAAACAGAAAGGGAATTTCGTCGGGCACTTCCCTGGGGCACTCCCACTCCAATACTTTCGTCAAACTGAGATAATGAAACGTATGCTAAAAGAGTCTGAGGATAGGGATACCCAACTGTGAGAGCGTTTCCTACCTGGGAGTACGCAAGAGGAGTAATAATTTGAATAATCAAAGGCTCAATACGCCATGTACAGGTTGACGACACTTCGCACAATCCTCTTGGGTCCATAGGCCATTTTCGATGATATAATGTAGAGATCAAGCATGGTCTGCTCTCTGGTTGCTGTTCCAAGCGCAAGATTGGAGAGAGCGGTCGTCAGGGTATACAGTTCTTCTTGGGGGGACGGCAGATCCAGGTCAATCACTTCAGACACCAGATAAATATCAATAGAACCTTATGGAAGTAATGGCTGGCTCCTTTCACGGCTGGGAAAGAGAATACTCTCTATGTCAGATGGACTGTCAGAGCTGTCTACAAATGGTGAATTGTCAGCAGGTCTGGATGCCATGAATTTGTCAATATCCTCAAATGCGGGGCATAAACGCACTATCTTCTCTAAATTATAGAACAATTACTAAAAGCTTCAGTACAATATGCTCGGTCATCTTTGATACTTGCTACTCCAAGTTTCTCATCGTAGGTAGTGAGCCCTTCACTAGTTTTGTTTAGGAAATCACATACCACACAATATTGCTTTTCAAGGTAATTGATCTTACTTGCTGTGGATTGCGAGTTAGGCCATGTCTTTGTATCAGCATAGAACAAAACTCCACTGCGATGCTATGCTTCAACTACTTGTTCGACTGCCGATAACTACTAGAAGAAAATGCGCTTCCTCCACGCCCATCCTTGTACTTTCACCATTGTCTTGGCTTAGCCAAGCAATCAAATATGCTGAATCTTTTCGTTCCAGCGAGCTTGAGTTTCTTCAGGAGCAGAAGCATTCATGATAGAGGTGTTATTCATTGTTACAAGACGTTACAATTATCACATTGTTCACAGTGGGTTCATGTAGAAGATTTTATGTTTTCGTTCTTTAGTAATAACCATATATCAATTTTCTTCTCTGGAGTCGTTGAATGGTTCAAGGAAAAAATCACTGAACGTTGAAAACTTTCGACCAATCATATAATCTCCGCTTTCCTTATGCCTTTACTCTGTATCAATACTTTTTGTATGTGTTCATCGTCTATGTCGTGTTTATGTTTTTTTTAAAAATAAATATTACATATTAAAGTACTTGGGAATCTTAAAGATAATCCGTTCTCACTAGTTTTCAAGTTAAAAGATTGTAACTGAAAAAATACCCAAAAATTAGACGAAACAAATAGGGGACAGTTGTTACATAATCTTCGACACTTGCTCCAAACGTTGTCAATGTAGCGCAGAGGCTGGTGAGTTTTCCTTTTTTGTACTTACATCAAAATATTGTTTAAACTAGTCAAGTTTTCTTTACTTTTCACTGTGATGATTATTTTTAATGCAGCGTGGTAAGGATCGGGCTCAACCTTGGTCGGGGATCAATGTGGCGGCGTGACACTAAACACGTGTCAAAGCCTTATGCAAGTTTCAGAAAATGTGAGGAATCTAACAAAGGAAAAGGTTAAGGATAAGTTTTACTGTTGGGAATACGCTGTTTTGCAAGTTTTGACTAGGGATACTTAAACAAAAGAAAACAATGAAGTGAGGCTAAGCAAAGTAGTAAGGAAGGTATACTCGAATCTGATTGGTGGATATTCCTTCACTTTTTCGTCTCGCTCAGCATCTTGGCGGCAGAAAGGAAAAAAATAGGAACTCGAACTTTTCTTTCTCCCATTTCATCAGTTTTACCTCATGTCTTACAATCATCCTGGCTACGGGAGTCCCTACCAACAGCAGCAGCAACAACATCCTCCCCAGGGTTATGGTGCTCCCCCTCCTGGCGCATATGGTCGTCCTGCTCCCCCACCGCCTCAAAACTATGGTTCGCCAGCGACTCCTCACCAAGGATATCCTCCATCTCAGGCTTACGGTAATGTCACTTATTTTTATGTTCTGCATTAGAACGAACAAAGAACTTTTTAGGCCGTCCTCCACCTCCTCAAGGCCCTCCACCTGGTGCTGACCCCCAGTTGTGGAACTGGTTCCGAGCAGTGGATTCGGATAATTCAGGACAGCTAACAGTGGACGAACTTCAGAGAGCGCTTGTAAATGGTGATTGGAGCCCATTCAACATTGAAACAGTTCGTACCATGGTTAACATGTTTGATACGGGTAAAAACGGAGAAATGGGATAAACGAGAGTTTAAATAACTCTAACCTTCTTGTAGATAATACTGGAACCATCGATTTTAACGAATTTGCTGGACTATGGAAGTATATTGAAGATTGGAAGCAGTGCTTCCAGACGTTTGATGCCGACGGTTCTGGAAGTATTGACCGAAACGAAATGAGAAACGCATTACGAACGTTTGGATACAATTTGTCTGATGGATTTGTCAACGTCCTCATACAGAAATTTGACAAATATGGTGAGGTTTGAGAGAAGCAAAAAGATAAATTGGTTAACTGTTTCTTAGGCAAGGGCGATGTAACATTTGATAACTTTGTCCAGGCATGTGTTAATGTCAAGACCTTGACGGACTCTTTCCGACGCTTTGATACAGACAATGATGGATGGATCCAAGTAAGTTCAACTTTCTCCATAGCAGAGGAACATTGACTAATGTTTTACTTTCTGTACTGTAGATTAATTATGAACAAGTGAGTTTGCAAAGGAAAGAATTAATGGCCTTAAAGCTAATACTATTTCTTTTTTTAGTTTTTGGAATTGGTCATTCGTCAACGCGCTTAATTTACAGACCAAAAAAAAAAAAAGAAAAAAGAGAAAGAAAAAGAATCCACTTGTTATATGACAGAAACGTTGTGTCTTTTTTTTTTTTTTTTTTTTTTTTTTTTTCTAAAAAAAAAAAAAAAAAAAAGAA
>JNEV01000307.1:0-23285 GCA_000697495.1 Saksenaea oblongispora B3353 | reverse complement strand
TTTTTTTTTTTTTTTTTTTTTTTGTTTCTTGCTAAAGAAAAAACAAGAAACTTCAACATACTGATTCTAGCAAAGTAACCATTTTCTAGTCAATATATAGAAGTGTGGATAATACGCTTGGTCATTAGCATGTTTATATAGATTGTGCATTGCTAATTAGTGACCAAACCTGTTGTTTAATCTTAGCATGGATACATCTGTTACGTTGTTCAATGGTTTCCCCCATTTCAGAAGTGTGTGACGGTAATGTAACCAGATCCGAGTTGGAATTTTTTTTTTTTCGCAATGTTTGTGACCATTGATTTTTGTGTTCCGTCCAGTATTCGATCCCAGCGAAAACTATAAAATGAGAGTGTTTCTGAGACCAATTTAGCTCTTTGAATCATTATTATCAGAGCAAAGCCACGACGCGCGCAATGTCATTTATTTGACGATAGCGTTCGCGTTGCCAGGAATCCACGTGATTCTTCTTGCTCGAGACCGACAGCTCTTTTAACCTTCGGGTTAGGAAGCAGTGCTCAGTACGGGTCTTAATTGATCCTTTTGGGTCCTGCGTCGACGGGGAGCGAAATTTCCAACTTTTTTGACTATAAAAAAATGAAAAATCTTACTTTTGTCCCAAGGTTTCTTTGGGCTGTGTAATCTCATGGAGGTTGTTCAAGTGCAACCCCGCGATTCTTTTCTTCATTATGTGTATGTACCTGCTAAAGGTATGACCATTCGTTGGTCATTCACTACCAAACGAAAGAATATTGCTTTCGGTCTTTTCCAAAGGCTTGGTACTGCGCGTTTACATTCATCTTCGGACATTGTCATTCCACAACAACGTCAATTATCTTTATCTAGCGTGGAAGGTCATGGTAGGGCATGCGAAATATATTTTCCGTAAAAAGAAATATCGCTTGTCTTCTTCGGTCTGTTTGAACAAAAAGTTTTCTCTTTAGACGCAAGTGATGAAGACAAGCCTAATACTGAGACACTCAGCACCAATAGCAGTTCTCATCGACGTCGTCGTCCAAGAGCAAAATCTACTGCCTCGAACAAACTTCGAGAACAGGAAGACTTCGTTGAAGTGATTCCAATCGACCATTGTAATTCAGCTGATGTTAAGGTCGAAGGATCCTATGTTGTCCGCCAACCGGGAAATTTTGTTCTCGTGTTTGGTAAGTTGCCAATGACACTATCTTTTCTGAGAACGTTGTCTTATTGCTATGTACATAAAAGACAATACATTTTCAAAGACAACACCGAAATGGCTTACGTTTTCCGTTACTGTGCTTGGCACAAAGGATGGCACATCGGATCATCGAAATGACGTGTGCGGTTGGATTCTTAAGAAACGACGTAAAAAATTGCAAGGTACCGTTCATGAGCGACTTGTCGTTTAAAGAAACTTAAAACACGTTTACAGGGTGGGCCAAGCGCTGGTTCCAGCTTTCACCCGCAGGGGTACTGTCCTATTCTACATCCCCTACCAGTATCACACGTGGATCTATTCAAATTATCATGGCCACCATTGCATTAAATCCTCAGCAACGGCAAATCCATATTGATTCTGGAACGATGCTATACCATTTAAAGACATTGTCAATGGACGATTATAACATGTGGACAACAGCCTTGCGAAAGTTTAGAAATGAAGGACAGCAACCACAACAGCCACCAGTGCTTACTACAGAACAAGCATGGTCCGTTGTGGAGCAGGGCGTCTCGGGCTCAGCAGCATTGACTGCCAGTATAAGACAGTACATGCGAAATACTGATATGATGAAAGATTTTGTGCATGAGCTTGGCAAACGACCCGGGTTGGAGGATGTGCGCCAGAGGCTGGCTGAATTCGAATTACAGCTGGACAAAGACAAACAGGATATCATGCTATCTGCGGAGGAACAGCATCGACAATGGCGAACTGTGCAAGATAATCTCCATAGTGTGCTTCGAGGAGAGGCCTCTGTTAGGTCGCAGGGTGTGACATTTGCAGACGATGTAGAAGCAATAGGCAGGATGAATGTCGAAAGGCGAGCATCGATAAGAGCTTCCGTTTTTTCAGAACAATTTTTTGACGCACAGGAAATTCTTCTGAGCGGTGACGAAGATGATGACGAGGATTACTGCGAAGGAGTATCTGGCGAAAGTGAAGACGAAGACGAAGACGATGAAGTAGAATGCAAGTATATCATGATAAAGTGCATCCCACTGATAACATTTAGCAGGCGGTGCAAAGCTTCGTGAATCGCTTGATCTTACGAAACTTGGGGAATGTACCCAACGACGCAGAACCTTGCCGTCACCATCAGCCGCCGACCCCGCCTACCTATCTATCTTCCGAAAAAATGTTGGAAAAGATCTCTCCCAAATCGCCATGCCTATAAGCATGAACGAACCGTTGAGTCTTTTGCAGAAAGCCTGCGAAGAACTTGAATATTCGGAATTACTCGATAAAGCTGCTTCCTTGGCCGACCCAATGGAACGGCTAATGTACGTTGCTGTTTTTGCCGTGTCTGGGTATGGTTCCTCTCAGTACAGAACCGGACGAAAGGTTGGTATTGTTGACAGTGAAGCTAGCGGAAATAACTCACACTTATCTAGCCATTCAATCCAATGATGACTGAAACATACGAAAACGTTCGACCAGATAAAGGCTTTCGATTTATTGCCGAAAAAGTTTCGCATCGTCCCCTTATTATTGCTGTAAGTACTTTTATTTGGAAAAGAACTGGAAACATTGACAATGGATTATTAAACAGGCACATGCAGAATCGCGAAATTACAAATACTGGCAATGTACAAAGATAAAAAGCAAGTTCTGGGGAAAGTCCATGGTGAGTAACTGAAAGAGACTGACGGCATTCATGTCAGAAGTTCTATTTAGGAATTTATCACTGAGGGTACTTACCATGTCACTTTGACGGGCCATGACGACCATTATACATTTACGAAACCATCTAGTTGGGCCCGCAACATGATCGCCGGAGAAAAATATCTAGAACATGTCGGAGAGATGAAGGTGGTCAACCATACAACGGGAGAGTACGGCATTGTTACCTTCAAAGAAGGCAAAGGAGGTGGATTGTTTAGTGCACCAACAAAGCGTAACGAAGCAGTTGCGTCATTTCACGATGCAGATGGCACAAGACGAAAGCGAGTGGTTGGGACATGGAGCGATGGATTAAGTGAGGAGCTGGAGCTTAATAGCGAGCAGCTGTCAATCCTCTGGAGAACTCAACCACCAGGCATTGATGATTATCAGCAGTTCTACGGTTTTACTAGATTCTGTGTCGAGATGAATGAGATCACGTCTATTGAGCAAGGAAAACTGCCAAAAACGGACACGCGACTTCGTCCTGATCAGCGACTCTATGAAAATGGTAAATACTAAGAGATGTCTTTTTCTTGTTCTAAAATTTCTACATAATAGGTCGCGTGGACGAAGCGGAGCAATTGAAACAACAACTAGAGCAAAAACAGCGCGATCGTCGTAGAGAGTTAGAAGAAGCAGGTGTTGAATGGATACCTCGATGGTTTACCCTTCAGCAAGACGATTATGCTACCCCATCAGCAAATCCTGACGATGATAGTTATGGACAAACGTGGCAGTACAACGGCCAGTACTGGCCATCACGCGAATCTGGGCAGTGGCCAGAGGATATATTTGATCTTTGGTAGTTTCTCATTAAGAAAAAGTACATCAACCATCTTTATGCATCATACAATCTGTGTTTTACGTCCTCAATCATCCTGTTTCCAGCACATCAATTCGAGCCTTTTCTTCTAAATAATTCACTTACCAAGAACCTATCTGGCATCACGATAGGTGCAACTAAAGTCCAAGCATACATGATATGGCAAAGCCAACCAGAAACGATCTTGACCCATACGGCTGTGTAACTTTGCCCAATCTGTACAATGTCGCCATCTGGATGATTTGGTGTATCCACAGAATCCATTGCAATCGTATTCCTTGTTGTTTACAAGTTTCAGAACCACTACACTATCTCTTTCTCTTTGAAAACTTACCAATTTGTAAGCAGCATCGCTACATACATAGCAGCAATAGCAAATACAAAATGGAAAAACGAATAGTTGTACACGGATCCATACTGTTCGTCATCCAAGATATCATCTTCATCGTCATGCTGAGCTGATCGAGAAGTAGATCTACGAATAGATTAGATTTGCTGTGCTGTTTGAGCACCCATTACCCTCGCTCCTCGGAGGACAGTAAGTGTTCACGGCTGGGACTAGAAAGCTTTGCACCTAGGTCATGGTTTAGCAGTCATTGACAGAACCAGAAGGATCTACCTTGTGTGGCAGCACGACTCGTAGAATAAGCAACCGCTAAAAATGTGAAGATGGCACCCAAGACAACGGTCGTTGTTTGAGTACCCTTTGATCGGTGCAATGGGTTGCACTGCTCATCACCGGGTTCATTGGCCACTGCAGAAAGCACGAGGTACGTGCAGTAAAGCACAACAATGGATGCCTGGGACAAGCCTGATCTGCTGTTGGCATCCTGCACCGTCGGAGTTATGCACAGTAATGTGTTCAGGATACACATCACAAGGTTGAATGTCACAAAGAACTGATTCAGTGAGCAACCGTTCGTAGCAAAGAAACCGTACATGATGCCAGTTAAGGTAACGGTGCCAGCGTACAATAGCAGCGTTCCAGCTAATGTGATATGGTTTATATCCAATATGGATGTATTGATTGTGTACTTGCCTATCAAAATATATTTCCACTTGTTCGAATCCGCCATTTCCCAGTTCTCCAGACATCGCTCGGTCCAGCTGTGAGCGAAATCGACGAGCAGTATCAGACCAAATAGGATGAATAGTGTTGCACCGACCAAAGCAAAATAATTCCCCCAGACCATAAAAAACCTGTTTGGAATAAAAAAAGAGCCGACGAGAAGAGCAATCCAACACAAGACCTTTGGACCCCACCATCTACAAAAAAGAATCAGTTTGGCCCTTCGGCGGATCAAGCAGACATACCCATTCTGGATAGAAGCACGGCTATCTTTGCTACTGTTGACACCTATCAATATGAGGCCAAGTAGGGCATGAAAAAGCACCAAGGCGAAACAAACTCGGTGAACCTAGGACACGTGTGATCATTTTGCATCAAACAGGCAAGTCATATTTCGTGTTGTACTTACAGCAATCGTTCCATAACATGGGCCTTCTGAGCATTCAAATTTTAAATACTCCAACGTAAGCTGTTGCAGCTTGTTTATGACCCATTTGGAGAGCATAAGCCATGCTATCTGTTGTCCACCATATGGGAATAACAAAGCGGAATAGTAAGATACATAATCAGGCTACCGACAGCAAAGCAACTTGCCATAGAATTCAACAGGAAAATGAACTAATAATACGTTAGCTTAGGATACAGCAAACCCCAGATACAAACAGCATAGCCGATTCTAGTGGCAACGGAATTGTTGCAGTTACAGCTTTGAGAGTTTGTCAGATTCTTAACATGTCATGTCAAATCCTGAACCTTTTGCAAGTTAATGAACATGCCGCGGCAGAAAAGCAACCGATAATCCAAGTGCCGATCGATCCAAGCGTAGGTAATGCGATACAACTTAGTATGGCTCCCATCGATCAAAGAGAGAAAGAAATTGCCATGCATTGGCTTGGCGTCGGAAATCAAATATTAATAGTGCCCGGAGCCACATGGCTGGCAGCTGCAGTGTCTTTTTTAAGGCAGTGAGACATTCCTTCCAGGCTATCTTTACAAGGAATAGAGAGAGAATGTGTGTATATGTACCGATATGCAGTGCCGTTCGATGGGTATCATTTCTCATCAACAAAGAATTCGGACTCTCGGACGTCAACCGAGAGAATGTCCGAAGCTCTGTAGCCAAAAGATTTTTCCTGTATGGTTTTACAGCCTTTCGTTACCCTTTCTCTCGTCTATAAGCCATGGGTATCCATGGTCTTTCCACCTTTATACAGGCACATCCCTCATTAGGTAGCCGGCATACATGGGACTTGAATCATGGAAATCAGGAGCATTTTGTTATTGATGGCAATGCTTTTGTTCACCACTGTGCATTTACCAACAAGATCGATTGGACACATGGAGGTAGTTGAGGCTTTCATTCTTTTCATTTTTTGTTTACCACGTCGTTGACATCCTACCAGGACAATATGCGAGGATAGCAGAAGCATGTCGACGATATGTCTCGACATTACAAGCAGCTGGTATTACCTTGACGTTCTTGTTTGACGGTGCCTTACCCAAGGAAAAGCAGCAGACCCGCATCAAGCGATATCGTTCTTATATTGAGCGCGTCAGCATAACCATGAACAATTTGAATCAGATCAATCAAAGCAATCGTGGCCGCAATAACAGCACAGACCACGAAAATGGGATCCAGTACAGCAGCGACTTGTTTTTGATTCCTCCCCTCACACTGGACGTATGCATCCAAACGATTCGGGATCTTGGTATTACCGTACATCTATGTCGAAATGAAGCGGATGGAGAGGTTGTCCGTTTAGCGCACGAACTGAACGGCTATGTTGTGTCGAAAGACTCAGATATGCATGTGTACCCACGCGTTGGAAAAGGATACATACCACTGGACTCGCTTGAAGTCAGCAATTGTATCACTGGAACTGTATATCATCCAAAGTCTTTGGCTGATTTATTACATATCGATATTGATTCACTTCCATTGTTCGGTACGTTGCTAGGGAACGATTATCTGGATGTTGAGGTTGTGAGATACCCCATCATGCACTGGTGTGCAGACCAGGGTCTCAATTGCAAGCGTTGGCCAAAGTATGTCGCCGAATTTTTGCGAAAGATTGGTGGAGATGTAGATAGGATGGTGGAAGCTCTGCGGCCAATCATATTAAAAAGCAGCATGTCAGAGAAGCAGAAGAAAGCTGACACATTAAAGGAGTGGATTATGGCGTCGGTAGATCGTTACAGCAATCTACGCAAAGCAGTCATCGAGGAAAGGTATCTGAGCCGTCAGATACTAGACGTTGTAGAAACAAATACGTTTTGGACCAGCATATTTCTCGAGGATTTAGACTGTCAGACGAGTTGGAATATTAGCCAGCCTTTACGACAAGGTCTTTACACTGTACTGCTCTCAGCCAAAGGCGAAACATCAGTGATGGAGTATATACGGGAAAAACAGCATCTAGCAAATGTTGAGGTGGAAAGTTTATCGCTGGATGAGGTCGCCGCGCTCTTGGACAAACCTGTCACGTCCGACCTGCTTAGTTGTGATAGTGGCATACAAAAGGAGCTTTTTTACCGTTTACACTGTAGCCATCCAGCGCACCTCGATCAATTCAGTCCACTATTCCATCCCCTGATCCTTGGTCTTCGCTATCTCATCCACCAGTCAGCCGCCCAAAATGTCAAACTAGCGAATCACGAAGTGATTGCCCTTGTTGTCGCTACTTTCAGATCGCTGGCGCCAATAAGCGGTGTAGAGATTCCTCAACGAGCTGGCGCAGGAACGCCCGCCCTCAAGAAAAAATCCTTGCATTTGGCTGCTCAACTACAAAGCGTATTTTATTCATCATATCTTTTGGGACAGGTACTGAATGTGCCACTATATAAATCGTGTGTCCTGGCACACATTTATAATGGTGTTGAAATCCACTATCATCTACAAGCTGCTCGACAAGGTACCAGTGTCGAGAAGATGCTTGCAGGTGCTTCTAGCGAATGTCTTCAATTAGTCGTTGCGCTATATACAGCTGTCATGAGTGACCTAGAGGATGCTGTTGCTGTAGTGTTCGAGTATAACAAGGCAGACTGGCTCAAACCGTGGTCGAAGAAAGCCGGACAAAAGGCGAGCAATACGAAGGACCGTGTCACAAAACGCCAGCAGACGAAGCTGAAGAAGACCAATAATAGTCCGTTGGCCAAGGCTGGCGCGAACGCATTCGACGTCCTCAGTTTTGGTTGTCAGTTTGAGGAGTAAAAAAAAAAGTAGTGTTTACAAGCGTATCCCATGTAATATCGGTAGTTTGGCATTTGTTGTGTATTTTATTTCGTGCATAAATTAATCTTTTTTTTTTTTTTTTTTTCGCATGTCATAAGCATTGTATTAGAAATGACAATGGAAGGGAGCTCAAAGTTATTGAACGGATGATAGTGCTGTTGACGTTCCGATTCATGTCAATTCTGCTCAGTACTTTTCCGAACTATCTTTCTGTACATCGTCTAACCAGTGCTGATGAACAGAGCAAACGAATGAACTAGGATGTCAGCTCTCTTAGTTTGGCGCAGACGTTGAAAACATCCTCCACCTTACGGGAAATGGAAATCAATGAAAATAATGCAAACTTTGTTTTATATTGTTAAACTCTAAATCTACCAGTCAATTTTTGAGGGATCCTCGTCCTCATCGGTATCGTCGTCTTCTGATGATGATTCATTATCCGTCGCAGGTTTATCTTCTGTAGAACCCAAATAAGTATACAAATAGCTATGCAATAAACTAATAACTTACTTGATGTGTTCGTGCTTAGTATGCTTGCAAAGTATGTATTTAGCAACTTCAATTCTCCCATATTAGTTGTTCGTGACTCATGCTGTGGCTGTTCAAGTTGTTGCTGTTCTTGTTGTATGTCTTCAGATGCATCACTTGCATTATCCTCGTTGTCGACGTCCATTGCTTCCTCCTCCTTCTCAGCGCTTAACCGTAACTCCATAAGTGAAGTCATGAAGTTTTCAAATACGGCATCCACGCCTGGGAGTGCGTGACTGGGGGCTCCCAACACAAATTCTTCCTCCTCGCTTGACTGCTCGCCATTTTCTCTTGAAGAGGCCATAGCCTCTGCTCTCGCAGTCGTTGCTGCACTGATGCGCTGTTGCTTATGTTCTACCGCCTCTGCTTTGTGTTGATCACGTTTACCGAATATGTCGTTCAACATATACTTCTCATCAGGTGTTGTAAGTAATGCTGCTGTGGCGGATTGTGCGTCTGCAGCGGTAGTCTCAGTAGCAGTGCTACCCTTTGGAAGAACAGAAAGGATGTTGAGATCGTATCGATCGGAGAGATAGACAACGTTGTTTGCTGCTAGTACATCGCTTTCCACATCATCACGGGGGATATATGCAATACCCAGACATTTATGCTTCATGCTATGAATTAAGATGGGTACTGGTGACTTGCCCTCGAACATAATCAACCATGAATCGCGTTTGTTGCTTCCATTGCTGATGACTGAAAATCGACCAGATGAAGGATCTACTGAAAGGAATTCACAGTACATACTGTATTCCCACCATACTATCATTGTCATCAGAATATGCATACTGAGTATCCTTTACAAAGTAGTACCTGTACAGGTGAGGATGTTCCACACTGCTAGTGATTTGTCCGTTACAGACACCAGGTAAGGGCTTTCGGGAAGGAAGTGCAACTTTGTGATAGGAAGCACATCTGAGTTTGCCAATATACCTTGAATGGTGTTTTGGAAAGGATCCCACATCGTGATAATCGGTCCAAATGCAACAGCTAAAATACTTCCATCATCCGAGAAGGCTGCTACAGTAGGTTCATAATCACGATAGACACCAATGGAGCGACACGTCCATGCTATCTCGCCTCTGTCGTAGTTGCGTCCAAGATCAGATGTCAGATACCACACCTTGAACGTCTTATCTGCTGAGGTAGTGATTGCCATGGGACCGTGACGCGAAGATGCAGGGTTGAATGTGATTGAGGTGATTGCTTTGCTGTGTGGATTGTCTACGCGCGTGTGCAGAATGTATGTTTGGGTACTAGGGTCCCACTGCCAGAATTTAAGATAAAGTTCTGGGGTAGTTTCTTGATCATCTCGCATGTCCACTGTCGCCATCCATTCTCCCCTCGGTAGAAATGCAACATGTTCAACGTGTGCTCTGACCAACTCTTTCTCTCCTGCTCGCGACACCCGGTTCATAGGTGCCACTTCTAAATCCATGACATGCTGGTCTGCATATGTATTGAAAAACTGAATGGCGCCTGGGACACCATTGAGGACAATGTGATGATTATGGGGTTCAACCGCAAGACCAGTTGTCAACTTGTTAAGATCCGTTGCAACTTGTGCTGTACGTATCACGTTAGTCTTGGAATGCTGACTTGTAGCTCATTGCTCTTACCATACTGTAGCCCCTGTATCACTTGATGGATTTTTTGCGAAATACTGTTTACCAATCGGATAGAATTATCCGCCAGTCCTAAACAATAGTATCTATGATCGGGCGAAATACTGATGGATGTGAGAGCACCACCCATACGAGGCAGGTACTGCTTATGCAATGTTTCCAGCTGCCAGATAACAAGCACCGCTTCCTCACCACCAGACAGTAAGTAGGCTCCGTCGGCGAGGAATTTCATTGTACGCACAGGGTGATGATGCCAATGCAGACCCGAGGTTACTGGACGGTCGATCGTTTCCTTTGTGAAACAATAGTACAAGGTAATTCTTCCTGAGGCGTCACCGACAGCGACACAGGCCTTGACGGGGTTGAATGCTAATGCTGTAATACGTTCTGGTGAAGTATAGCTTCATCTATGATTATTATCATCGTCTATATAACTCATTCCTTACCATTTCACTTGGTGTAATGGTACATCTTCATCGCCATCCGTCACATGCCAAACATACAACTTGTATCGACCACCCGTAACCACATATTTTCCATCCTCAGACGCCGTGATATCGGCACAGTCTCTTAATGCCACAATCTTTCGGAATCGTTCTCCAGCAGCGTCTTCATTTCCAAGTCGGTACCGATAAACAACTGTATTCTCCTTCTGCTGATTCTCTATAGCTCGGGAATTAGCTTCACTCGTCCCACCTCTATGATCCAGCAACTTACCCTTACTACTATTTACAACAATGTACGCATATTCTGGATTAGATGGTGAAATAACCATATTTTGAATCGCTTGGTGAACTTGGAACGTCTAAACAAAATAGATCAGTGATTATATTCCCTTACCATTTCTACCTAACCTTCAGCAAGATTTCATCGTTATAATCCCAAAGCTTAATTGTACCATCCAAACTCGCCGAATACAATTGCAGAGGATTCTTAGGATTCAGTAGTACTCGCACAACTTTGCCAGTGTGGCCACCTGTCGCCGGAGATCGGGACAGGACCTTTACCACCGCGCCAGTAGCGACGTTATAGATTTTGATACATGTTCCGACACAAGAGAAAAAGTACCTAAATAGATGACCTTAAGTCCACAATTGTCATGCGATTCGACTGCATACTTTGAATCTTTTGTAAACTCGACGGGATATTCGCTAATGTTTCCACCTGCTGCTTTGAACAACGATAATTCCTCCTTGGGTTCATGCTTCGTGTTTTCGGTAGCCTGTGTAACTACTGTCTCGACACTTTCATCCTTCGCCTTTGCCGAGGAGGATTTCTTGGCGATCTTCGACTTCGATTGTGATTTTGAACTCTTTTTCGTTAGGGACACCATTGTCAAACGCGATCGTCACTAAACGTTATACTGATCTAATTCTGTCGGTCGACTAAAGTATTGCTTTGAAAACACCGTATGGATAAAAAGGAGGATCGGTGGCGATGGAGCGCGAAGACAGAGGAGACAGCTTTAACGACAGTCTTTGCGCTGCAATAATGTGCCGTGAAGCAGCCGAAAAGAGTTTGCTGCAGTTGACAGCCACAACAAAGTCACGGATGTCTGTCACATGCGTGACGATCGGAATCGAGCGGAATTGCTGGCTCTTGTCACACAATCCACAGAGACTTACTGACTGATCCAACCACTGTACCGTAATTTCTGCGCCAGTTTAGGAATAGATTTTGTTCAGTATTAAGAGTTATCATATGCATAGGCATGTATATGTATTTCGTACAACTCCGACCACTGTAACATGTGCAATTGTGATCAGGAAACAGAGGTTCCAGTAGAGTAGGTGCAAGGCATTTGTTCACGTTCATCGGAGGAATGAGATAATAGCACGTCAGTCATGTCCATACGCTTTCACTTACGCCATATCGTCTGATGAGAGTGATTTCTTCATCGTTGTATCTCTTGCTCTTAACACTCTTGCTCAGCTTATAAGAGTCGAGCATAGTTTTTCACTATGATGCTGTACTTGTTAAGAGGGTACAGATCGAGAGTAATTGCTATTGTGTGCGAGCAACTTCTTAAAACAACCGGCGATTAGCTTGGATTTGCGGAGTTTACGCAACGGAATGGAGGAACTTTGAGTATGCAGTGCATCGTAGTTCATTCTTATTTTCAGTATTGTGCTTTGCTTCAACTCGTAATAACTGAACATCATATTTCAGTTTATTACTATAGTCTTATTACTGGGTAATTGACAAAGATGGCCAAGCAATAGAATTGTTTCCGTGTATGCAGCCACTCATGGACCTGATTCAGGAACCTATATATAGTCAAAAAATAGGAAGAGAATTTCCTGGAGTATATCTTTAAACAATAGTAGCACAATGTTGTTGTAATGGTAGCAGTTTTTTTTTTTTTTTAAAAAAAAAAAAAGAAAGAATTCTTCGAAGTGCTCTGCAACAGCTGATCGGTTGGTGCTATAAGATGCCCCTGAGGCACGATAAAGTTTAAGCAAAGCACAAATCCCGCAAGTCACACTGGACGAACAAACATCACCTCTGAACAAAATTCTAACATGTAGCAAGAGAGTCGAGTGATAAATAAAGAAATGACTCAGATTTATATGTAATGGCCTTGTGGTTACTAAATATCATAATGTCTTTTCACAGGTTCAAACAATATTTATGTTCAGTCAAGTTTTGGTACTTGTATATGTCCTTCAAGCAGTTCCATCAGATTATTGTGAGCAAGACATCTTCACTGTATTTACTTTTCTAGGTTTTTGAACATTTCTTTGCGCTTTTGAATATACATTTTGCGCCAATTAAGTAATGACATATGCGTTGGGTATAAGATGAATCATGGTCTGAAAGGTGTCCTCCTTCTCATACAGTTCCAGATCTTCTGTCAGACTCAGTCGTCGGTAAGACGTCCATCAATGACAATCACATTTGGTTTCAGTGATCCGAACTATTTAAAAGCGAAAGCACAACATCCTTTTCACTCTTTGACTCTGTTCTACATAAACAACCCCGGTACGCACTTCGATTGATACTATGTACAGGATACCTCATATTCGATGTTTATATTTTAGCCTACAAGACCTCTGATCGAACCACCTTGGCTGAGTGACTAGGGCCTTCCCATTCGGTTAAGTGAAATGATGATTTTCGTTTGTATGCACGGTTGTCATTCATCATCATATCCTTCAAGTCCTCGCTAGGTGTTGCATCGTTCATGTCCTCTGTAGTGCGTTTTGCAAAAAGTCGGCTCTCATACTACTTTTTTTTTTTTTTTACTGGGCCCACCGGTTCAAGGTGCGGCTCCAGTACCCACAATGATGTGGGAATACCCTTCGGGGTGAGTTAAAAGATATCAGCATACCTTTCCACTTACTAACCATGAACGTATTTTTCATGCCGCTCGAATGGATTTTGTGTACACGGGAGGGCCAAGTTGGCGTAAGTAAAATATATTTCCTGCCTAACTTATTTGCTAACAGCGCATATTTATCTCCTTTTTAGCGCAAACTTGACCTTTCCATGGACGCAAAATTTATATAGAGTAGCGTAAAAAACAGTTCAATAAACAGTATGGTGAGATATGCAGCGAACACAGAAGAATTCTGTCATCATTTAAGAATTGAAGCACCGAGGTGGGGAAAAAAAGAAGGGGGATCTTTTATTTTGTGTCCCTGGTTGTCGAAGTTTTCATGTCCAAGCGTTCTAGTGTAAGAGCTCCATCCGCGGCATCGACCATCCCTGAAGCCACTGAATCTGCGAATCTTGGTAGCAGACAACGCCAGTCTAAGAGAGATGAGGTACATACTTACTGAGTAAAGATTTCACCGTTAAGTACGATGATAGGCCATTCGGAAGAAACTGGATCAGGAGCTTTCGAGAAAGCACAAGGGACAAACGCGTATGCGCCAAACACGTAAAATAGCTGGCACGGTATCTGCACTTCGTCCATCCCAAGCTTTGACTGTCAAAGAAAATATGCTTGTTATTGAAGCAGCTCAACTAATGGCTGCCAAACGCAGCGACTGCGTTCTTGTTGTTGCCGAAGATGATCATCTGAGTGGTATTTTTACGGTAAAAAAAATTGGAACGGGCCCCCGTCCATAAATTTATTGACGTGGTGTATTGCTTTATAGGCTAAAGACCTTGCATACAGGGTAGTTGCCGAATCTTTAGATGCTAGGTAAATTAGGTAGTTCCGGACAAAAGAGCATGAATGAAGCTGAACCAGACATAAAATTCAATAGGGATACTGCTGTCGCGCAGATCATGACTAAGGATCCTGTATGCGTAACCTCAGACGCATGTGCCACAGACGCGCTTAACCTGATGGTCACCCGAGGATTTCGCCATCTGGTAAATTTCAAATAACTCCTACCAGCTGTCATTTGTTAATATATTTCACAATAGCCTGTATGTAATGAAGAAGGTGATATTTTTGGCCTATTGGATATAACCAAGTGTCTGTATGAAGCTCTGGATAAAATGGAACGTGCTTACGGTTCTTCACGAAAATTGTACGATGCACTTGAAGGTGTTGAACGAGAATGGACAAGTAGCCCGGTTCAACTGGCGCAGTATTTGGAGATGCTTCGGGATAGGATGTCATGTCCCGATCTAAACACCGTTCTTGATGGTTCACCTCCCGCTAGAGTAAACGTAAAAGCAAACGTACGAGATATTGCGCGCATGATGAAGGAATATCGTACGACGGCTGTACTCGTATCGAATCGCGAGGGATTGGCTGGTATTTTCACGACGTTAGTTACAGTACGCAGATTCAATTTCAGAGTTAACCTGAGATTAGGAAGGACGTTGTCCTCCGTGTCATTGCCGCCGGATTAAACCCAGCAACATGCTCCGTTGTTCGTGTGATGACTCCGAATCCTGACACAGCAACACCGCAGACTACTATCATGGAAGCATTACGGCGAATGAATGGTAAGAGAATTCCTTTGTCATATTCAGCATTGGTTTACGTAAAAGCTATTAGATGGTCACTATTTGAACCTCCCCGTGCTAGAGAGCGATGGATCTGTCATCGGAATGGTTGATGTGTTAAAGCTTACTTATGCAACCTTGGAACAGGTAAGTAACCAACATAAAGTCCTACCGGAACCTAATAGAGCTTGAAGATGAATACAATTCAAGGAAACGATGGTGAAGGTAATGTTCTTCGCCCATTCGACACACTATATTCATTTGCATGGCCATAGGTCCGATGTGGTCTCGCTTTTGGGACAGTTTTGCTGCCACTGATCATACAGAGACAGATTCACAACTCTCGGATTCAATGTCCCGTCCAGCTTCTTCTCTGAATTATCACCCTCCGATTCATGTCATATCTCCGGAACCCTCCGTGTCTTATTCCCATCTGCAAGGTGGCTATTCGGAAATCTTGCCTAATGAATCTGCAAGCATGGTTGCCAACAACGACGACGTGTATTCCAGCATTTCGTCCCGCCCGATGTCACGATTACGCTATAACGAGGACGATGGAGCATTCGCATTCAAGTTCACGTCTCTAGGTGGAAAGACCCATCGATTCGCAGCGGCTCATGACAGCTATGCTCAACTTCTGGAAGCTGTGCGGCAAAAGGTGATTGGTGAACATATCGCGCATGTGGGTCACAGCTCAACCGAAGTTGGAGAAGAATGGCTAAGTATTTCGTACTTGGATGATGAGGATGATAAGGTACTTATCACATCTGATTCCGACGTTTATGACGCCGTACAGCTTGCTCAGAAGCTGGGCCAAAGTCGTGTGAGATTGTTTATACATGACTCTTCAGTGGCTGAAGATGCAATTACTGTCGTTCCTGCACCAGCTGTACCTTATTCGGCGTCAGATGTACGTGAGGATTATCCCACAGAACGATCACGAAGCCGAAGCAGCCGTAGAAAGAGAGCAGCTCGAGCAGAATGGTATGATGACGGCGAAGATGAAGAGGACGAAAGACCTGTATTTCCCCAGGAGATACTACTACCTGCTGCTATTGCGTTTTTGGGTGTTGTGATTCTAGGTGTTTTTGCACTTTCTAGAGTGAGCCCCAAGCATCGTATGTAACAAACGTTGCCAAAAAATGTTAGATATACCAACATGATCTTTGAATTCCCTCATAAATTATGTGAAAGAAGTGTAAATACTTTCTCTCATAGAATTGTACAATTAATCTCTGGCGAGGTTAGGATAAAGCATGATGTATAATGCCTGAGATAGCGCGAAACAAACATTTCTTTTACTTTTTTAAGTTTTTTCCAGTGATCCACACTACTTTTGAACAATCTATTACCAGATATCGGAAGGCGTCTATGCTTACAGTACAAGTATAAAAGTCGTTTAACGCTTGACCCTAAAAACGAGTATATTAATAACGACGTATCATGATGCGCATGTGCAAAACATACCAAGTGTATTTCGCACGGGCCTTTCTTTGACCCTCCTTCTTACGTTCAACCACTCTTGGATCGCGGGTGACGCAGCCGGCTAGAATACAATGTCAGTCGTTTACTTCCACAGGAGGCATACTATTTTACCTTGACGCAAGGTAGGTTTCAATTCGTCGTTGTGAATAAGCAATGCTTTGCCGACACCAAGTTTAATGGCCTGTGATTGACCTACAGTGAGAGTGCGGTGAATGAGATGATAATGTAACTAGCTACAAAACTTACCAGAGGTTCCACCACCGTTGACAACAGCCCATACGTTATAATTGTTTCGGTTTTCAGTTACATCCAATGGCATGGTAACCTGATCGCAATCCGATGGTCGTTGGAAGTAGTCACTCAACTCTACACCATTCACCAGGACCTTGCCCTCGCCTTCAACTACCCAACACCTTGCAGTGGATTCCTTTCGTCTTCCAACAGCATAGGCTCTTCCAAGTTCATCCAAGGTTTTCGACTTCACTGTTGCTTGTTGTGTTGCATCAAAACGCTCATACTTTTGGAGAACACGGACTACAGGCTCTGGCAAAGGTTTGGGTAACGAAGCAAGAGCATTAAGGTGCAAGGTGATTTTACGCCATTGCGAAGTCTTGAGTGGGATCTGCAAGGTTTGTGACATCTTGTCACGCAACTTCCAAGAGTACGTAGTTGGTTCAGCTGCAGCGTCTTCAGCTTTCGCGACAGGTTCCGCTTCAGCAGTGTTTGGTGTCACAGATTCAGCACCTTTCCAGTTGGCATAACGCTTGTACAAAGCATCCAATTCAATAAGGAAATCATTGTACTTGTAATTTCCAGTAAAGTAGGATAGCGATTCAGGTTTCTCGCGTAGAGCCAAAGGGTCGTCTTTGGGTTGTGTGTATTGCTGGGTGTTAAGGAATCGTGCACCGTAAACATTCGTAACAGCAACAGGAGCATTGGAAGTCAACGCACGCGAAATCGAGGAAGACAAATATTTTCCAGCTGTGGTGACACCACTTCGTCGAAGGAGACAGGACGCCATGGTGTGTTTAGACCTCAAAGAAAAAAAAGGGCTCCTTGCGAAATCAGCAACAGGCCTCCTCCGAAAGTCACGTAGACAGTGTGGCTTTGTTTCAAACAGCGACATGTGGAGGATCAGCCCGTGTGGTCACTTGGTTTCGTGGAGATAATTGAAACACTCGAATGAACCATACCATCGCATTAGTCCTACAGCGAGAGAGTGATATTGAAGTAGAATACGATACATGAATAAGTATAGTAGATCATGCTGCAGAGAGGACCATGGACGCTTCAATTCCCAAATTTGGTTTTTACGGTCACAATTTTGAGGTGTGCCCGGAAGGGGAGTGTCCGAATCATCTCTACGTTCTATTCGACGCGACATGGAGGAAATAGAGGAAGTTACCAACAAGGATCTACTTCTGTCTACCTGTACAGCTTTGGGAGGTTATGAGGAAGTGGAATCGCCCGATGGAACGATCGAATACAAGTATGCTGTGGGCGATGAAGCGCTAGGTACGTCGTGATACTCGTCATTTCGCATCGATTAAGATAAAATCAGCTTGTTTGAAGGATTTGAAGCGTTTCATTCGTTACGGCACTCGAGAACCTGACAAGGCGACTTTATTCACGCTTGCTGAATTCAATTTAATCGAAAAAGATCTTGTTCCCCTGATTTTGACGCACGCCGATCAAAACTCGCAGATTGCTGAGCGCTTTGTGTTGGCCTGCGGTACGCGACGCTATAAAGTTTGGGTTTGTATTCACAGGTTTTTCTGTTTTTCTTTAGTTGAGTTGATGGTTCCCATGACATGGCCACTTGATAAAGAGAGCGAAGAGGAGAGGCCTATCTATAGTAGAATGCTGGAGTACCATCGACAGTACAAATTAGCACTTCTTGCTCCAGGATTATTAGAGGCTATCATTCACTTGGTTTTGAGGCCATTGAGTGTACCTTTCCGGTAGGTTGCTTGACACATCGATTTCGCCGAAACGACTCACGGCTCGAATCAGAGAACGGTCAGTTCGCGATCAAACCGTTATTCGTTTAGTACTTTATCTTTTGCGCAACCTCACGGCTATTCCTGATCTAAAAGTATCTCTCTCAGCAACTGGTGATGTACTGCAAATGGCAACGATGCAGGTACGATTCACTTTGCTTTCACTTGCCGCTCAATTGAACGATTCTGACAGGAGAGATTACTGATACGATTTTGTGAGTCACCGATCATGGAGCTTATTTTGACAATGGCATCGACAAGTACGGATGCCGATTCATCGGAATTCAATGTGATGGTTCTTGAGATATTATATAATCTTTTAGAGCACGTTGGTCCAAAAGACGTGTTTCTTTCTGATACAAAGCCAAAAGAAGAGGTAAACTAGATAGAATATTCGATAAACCTATTTACACCATTCTAGCGCCAAGATGAAAAGTCCGCAAAACTTTCATCATTGCTACAGGAAGAAAATGAAGAGAAGCTTGCAAGAACTCGTTCTGCACCAACGAGACATAATCGATTTGGAGGAAGCTTCACTCTCCAAGGATGGGTAATATAAAAGCTCACTCATTGCACGTTCTAACTTTTTTTTAGGATGGAAGTAGATACGTGGTTCATAATCCAAAGGCCTTGTATGGCACCACGACAGAGTTAATAAACGAAAGAAAAAGGCCGGACCGAAGGGGGCAGAAGCGCAAAGAAAGGGTTCGTACTCTCGACGATTGGTTTTCTTATTGCTAAGTTTACTGAACTAGGATGAAATTGGAGAATATGTTGCGTATCGTGATTCTCAGGCGCTAACATACATGAAGCAAATGGCACAGTCCTTTTTGGAATCCTGCTTTAACAGTAAGCTATTTCCACTTCTGTCAAATGTCTCACACTCTCAAATAGCATTTTACCTTTCGCTCATCAGAGACATGGAGCGCGAAGATAAAAAAATTATGGAAAAAGATCATATTCGTTTATATTTTACTATGAGATGGTATCTGGAATATCAAGGTTACGAGCAGTCAGCGTATTACCATGCAAAAGAGAAGAGAGAGGCAGAGAGAAACAGAGAAACTTCTAATACCTCGACGCTTTTCTTGCCTTTGCGGGAGCTTGCATCAACTACACCAGATGACACACCCTCAGCCAATACAGATGCTGGAAATGCTGACGAGCCTGTGCCTTTTGACTATGATCTTGTAGCTAGTGCGATGGACTTAAGATCCTTCCTCCTATGTCTGCGACGATTAAGAGCGGCACTTGAAGACAAGGTAACCAGTGCAAAATGTGATTTATCGCTCTATCTTACACACCTGAGTAGCTTTGGATGGATGTACAAGTTGGTGCCGACTGCTTTAAGCAAATGGTACATGTCTAAATCTACGACCATTTTCGCTCACTTGTGTTATAGCTGCTTACGTTGACTGCAATGGCAAACTCCCCACATGAAGAATATCGCCAGCTTGCGGACTATATCCAGAGCAATATCTATCATGAACAAGCGACGCTTGATCTATTTACTGATCTTATAAAGCGCTACAAAAACCAGTCTAAAGCGTAAGTTGTATCATCATGTGAAGTACCTCACAAACACGCCATCTCTAGATACTTAATAGCTGTGGTGCAGTTAATCCATACTCTACTAAGACTTCTCGAAAAGTATTCGAAGAAGCAGCAGGTGATGTTTGTTCGGAAAAAAAAGTCAAAGAAAAACATTGCTGGTAAGCAATACTACAAGCCTTTTTGTTTTATTTATCGTAACGGGCGCAGTCGATAACGACGGACCACCGGAGGAAGAGAGTGACAAAGAAAG
The DNA here is from genome assembly GCA_000697495.1 of Saksenaea oblongispora B3353. Taxonomy (NCBI): domain Eukaryota; kingdom Fungi; phylum Mucoromycota; class Mucoromycetes; order Mucorales; family Saksenaeaceae; genus Saksenaea; species Saksenaea oblongispora. The sequence continues at coordinate 2,948 of JNEV01000307.1, read as the reverse complement.
CGCTGAAGACAGAAGAGAGCGGCAGTTAGCATACAGAGAACACGTATTTAAGTTTGAATCCCTGGAAGCGGTAAGTTCAGTAAGCTGATCTGACTGTCAACTAATTCATTTATGCAGAAATACGCTACTGCCGACATAGTTCGCATCTATTGTTACTTATTAGAAGATTTTGCGTCTCTGAAGCCAGAGTTGCTGAACTGCATCACGACATTATTTCACAGGATTATGGTCAAGAGAAAAGCTGAGAATCTCTTCTTTAAGGCAAGTACTTTTAACATTCAGGGAATAGTGGAAACAAATATTCATGCCTCCCTTTAGTTGCCTGTGCTAGATCTATTTAATCGTATCCTTAACGAAGCACCTTATCTGCCAAAAACCCCAGCAATACTGCAACTGGTTCAATTTATTCAGTACTGCGTGCGTCGATTCTTTAAACGAGCAAGCGAATATCCCTTGTTATTTGTTGAAGTCTTTTTCAAGACAACAGCAGTAGCAAATCATCTGGGCCCCGATGATAGTGATGGTCACGTAAGCGCTGATTCGGACGATGAAGAACATTCAGCACAAACTGAGTTACAGCAGCAACCATCATCAGAAGACCAACAAACGCAGCAATTGATTGATGAGCTACTACGTGATGATTCTTTGTTTACGGGTTAGATAATGGTTGTTGTTGTAAATACATATATTATTTTTGTACATACGAATCTTTCACTTAGTTTAGTCACAGCACTGATGTCTACAATAATAGTAAGCCATCTCATTTATTTATGGATGATGAAGATTCAAAACTAGGGCGTAAGATCTGGACGAATTAGTAATAGATCACGGCTCCAATGTCCGAAACTTATAGTATGAAATTCCGTTCTGCAGGACCAAGAGCCGCTAAACAATAAAGCGTTTTTTTTTTCGCGTATACGATGCAATATAGGTGGTTCAGAACCATTATTAAGTTTGTAAAATACCCAGACGTGCTCATAAAAAAATTTTTTATAAGCGTAACTAATCTTAAACGAGATCCGAAATGAGATCTCTTGTAGCAATCTACGAACATTTTATAATCGTTACTGCCATGTGCAATGCACTTTATTATATTTAACATTTGCCAGAACTAATAGAGCTAATATAGCTAATATATTACGGTTCAAAAATCTAATGGGTTTCTACGCGTCAAAATGTTGTGCCTGCGACATTGTGGATCCAGCTGAGTGGTTGAGCGATTTTTTTTTCGTGACGTCGCACAATTTGAGGTCTGCATATGAGGAATTGAAAACCCGCTCCCGTTACTGCACCTCTTTCCACTTTTATCCGCAGCACCTGTTTAAACGATCGGCGCGATTTAATACACGCGCAAGACAAAACATGTAAGTACCGTAATGTATGCAATACGAAAATAACGTACGAATCAGTAGACATATGAAATGCGATTACCGAACGGATACTGCGGCGTCAGCTGAGACTGATACGCTGTTAAAGCAGTAACCGGCGGAGCTTGGTAATCTACAAATGAATACAGCATTACCATAGATTTGCGCGTTTTTTCGAGTAAACACGACAACACCAGAATATACTGTAGCTTGTATATGAAGGAGCACAGCAGCAGCAGTGAAGAGCAGCCGATTATTATACACGCGTACTAAATCTCATAAATGAGACTTCGGTATGGTTACAATCAAGTATGTTCTTTGCTAATCGCGTAATGTAGATTTCTTTCCTTGGGTTTCCATATATATTGGAAGATTGCAGCATACCTTGATTTCAGTAATTGTTCCTCGTGAGTATACTTTTTTTTTTTTCCAAGCTTTGAATGGTAACGTCGTTTTTTTTTAAGATTCCGTCTTCTCCAAATTTACCGACAAGGCTTGTATTATTCCAAGCAAGTATATCATTGTTACAAGTTTTGTATGTAACACCTCCACGATAGAATTCTTTTGGATTGCGCCAACTGCTATTCTGTTTTTAAAGGTAGGTTTTTTTTACATGTCAATCATCGCGTTACTCTGGTACATTTTTACGTGTACGTTTTTTATTGTTGGTTTTAGGTATCATGGCATCTTTAGCGCTCGTATCAACTGTCATCTCTTTACACACCACATTAATGGCTTTATTCAAGGTATGTCTTTGCCAATATCATATTTATTTAATCTCTGATGAACTTTCCTAGTCAAAGGCAAGGTTCAAGGACAGTGGACGGTCTTTGGTTGGCACGATCCGCAGCGTGCCTTCGATACCATGATTTGTACAAGACTGCTGTAGGACGGATTAAGGAGGTAAGCCATCGGAGAGTAGGGTCCGGATGGTCGGCAAACGCTGTGGTGTATTCTGGGTCCTAGCGGTTTGGTGCAGGCTGCTGCACTTTTTATTTGTGTCGTCAGACAGCCCCTCGATTAAACACGGATTTGGATGAGCTATGGTGTTAATGTTGGCTTGATGGATGTGAAATTCGCTTGGAGCTTCAATCCGGACGAGGTAAGACGGTCGCTTGGCAATGACGGGTCAATCAAGGTAGCGGTTCACATTCCTGAGTGATACAAAATCGCAGTTAGACGAATTGAGGAGGTAAGCCATCGGAGAGTAGGGTCTGGATGGTCGGCAAGCGCTGTGGTGTATTCTGGGTCCTAGCGGTTTGGTACAGGCTGCTGCACTTTCTGTGTCGTCAGACAGCCCCTCGATTAAACACGGATTTGGATGAGCTATGGTGTTAATGTTGGCTTGATGGATGTGAAATTCGCTTGGAGCTTCAATCCGGACGAGGTAAGACGGTCGCTTGGCAATGACGGGTCAATCAAGGTAGCGGTTCACATTCCTGAGTGATACAAAATCGCAGTTAGACGAATTGAGGAGGTAAGCCATCGGAGAGTAGGGTCTGGATGGTCGGCAAGCGCTGTGGTGTATTCTGGGTCCTAGCGGTTTGGTACAGGCTGCTGCACTTTCTGTGTCGTCAGACA
>JNEV01000293.1:0-16732 GCA_000697495.1 Saksenaea oblongispora B3353 | reverse complement strand
ATAAACCCGGGAGACCGTACCCAGCCCAAAGGAGCACGATGATCCAATGGACACGCGAGATCCCAAAAGTGATCGCCAAAAGACTGTGTAGATGAATCTCGGGCAGGAATCATCTAGCCTTATGACGATGCGCCAGCCAACTTCTCTCGAAGCTAACTACCGGGCAGTTTCAACCTCCTTCAGAAACCGAACAGCCAAAAGGACCAAGATCCTAGGGGGCGACTTCGTGGGGTGGCACGGCAGCTAGCAAAGCTAGTTACTGGACGACGAACGAATCAAGGGATCAGCGATGCATATGGTAGCGAGCCAAGGTCTTGTTTGCATAGTCTATTTCCCTGAGTCTCTACAAAAAAAGGGAAGTACAGTGGGTTGTTATTTACCCACTATACCATAGCGCAATGGGACCAGAACATCTCCTTGCATTGTTCAGAGGGATGCTCCGGCTCCAACGCGCATTCAAGTAATTAGCGAATGTGCAATTCAATCGACATCATAGACATACCTTTGGCAGTAAAGATCCCTCGCGTTGTACTCAGTAGACTATTCAGGTTCCTCGCACCAATCTCTGTGAGGTAGATTCCGGAGGCAGAGGGAAGATTGATCTACGCCGCAACCTCAACTTACATGAGCTCTGTTGGGTTGTCCTATCCGAAACGGCAACTACAGAGCGTTTGTGTTATGCTTGTGAAACTCAGCTGTCCAAAAATGTACCTGGATTGATCGGCGGCTGATGTTTTGCATAACACCGACGGGATCTTGAATGCAGTAATGTCGCCAATGATCTACAGCTGACAGGGAAATGATCGGAAATTGTCAAGGAAATGCTACCTTCTTGGGTTGCGGTACGGTAGGGGAAGGTCCAGACCTTGAGCAGTAATAGAGGCAGCGATAGACCGAGATCGCATGTCGAGATCATTGTTGAGAATTTGTTCCTGGAATTAATGACATGGGTAATTGCTTCATACATCATATCTTGATGAAATAATAAGAAAAAGAGTATGAAAACACGGATTTCCATGGTCGGGCTACTTAAACTGTTGTATAAGCGACAGCTCGTTTTGAACATGACTTGCCGTTTTTTTTTTTAAAATGTACTCATTGGACATGAGAATGACGAAAGTAGCGATGCGGAAAGAAAAAGAAGAAGAAGAAAAGATAAAGATGAAAGAAAACGCGTGAAGGAAAGTAAAAAGTGAAAAAAAAGAAGTACGGTTTTTGTCGGCATCACCAACAGAGAGTGGCCAGCTCTCTGAAACGTCTTGTGCGTCTGGCCAGGACGACAGGACGTATGTTGGTGATGTTGGCCATCCGACTTACGTATTAAAAAGAAAGGATAAAAAAAGTAATGAAAAGAAGAGAAAGAAGAGAAAAAGAAAAAAACGAAAAGACTGTCCTTTTTATACGTGTCATAAGCGCGTCGAAAAAAAAAGTCGCGCGCCGAAAAAAAAAAAAAACCGAAATCGAGGTCTATGCGACAGAGGCATAGCCCATCACTTTCCAGATACTTCTGTAACGTAATTGTTGTGCATTGTTAATCCCAAAAAGTAAGCACAGTAATCATACTCTGTACGCGTTTGCATAACAGGAATCGGATATCTTTGATACAACAAGCACGAAGTTGTACAAAAGGGAATCATGACCTGAAGGCGCTTCAGTACCATTTTGTTGGAATTATGAATGTTTCATCAATTGGTTTGATAATAAATGTTGTACTTTTTGCGTTCAGTCGAAATACTTTTTTTTACTGTTTGACAAGTTATAAACTTATTGGTTGTTTGTCGAAGGCCGAATAGCAGTAATATAACCATTGATTGACAATTTCGTTTGTTGCCCACTTTCACCAGCCTGTTTTTTTTCTGATGATGGCAGAATTCACTTAGATCATTAGATGTAGCCGAATCAAGTTTAGCTGCGGCAGTGTGGTAAGGAGAAAGTAAGAATACTAAAATGGGAACTGTGTGGAATATTGCGAGATTGTTATCTTTTGAACTATATTCGTACCTTGTGTAGTACTCTATCAGGAACAACGCTTTGTCGAAAGCAATTATAAGCGGATTTTAATATATTCAAAAGAGTAGTCGTACGCTGACCGAACACGGCGCTTTACGTCTGTACAATACAGCTCTATCCATCTACATTCACAGTATCATTTCGGATACAGACTAAGCAAAAACTATGCTTTAAGCATGTCTCTTAAAACGAAATTTTTGTGGTGCCCTGAGAAGGAACTCATTTTGATAACTTGCTGTGGTAAGAAAAGGCCTATGTTCCGATCGCACTGCAATTTAACGCAGCTTTCTTTTTAACCTTTGATAACAATAACACTGAACAATGCTGAGAAAAGGCAAAACAGGCTAAATAATATCTCAGATTAAATTAGACACTTGTTTTCAATTTCACTTTGCCCAGCCAAGGGTGATCATCTTTCAAACGTTTTAACTTTATGTTTTTCTTAGACAAGTCTAATTCTAATCTACAGTTTTTGTAAAAAACAGTGAAAAAAACATAATGCGGACTAATTCTGCGTAAATATTTTTTTATCTCGCTTTAGGTTTTTAAAGTTAGACCAAAAAACTGTCGATAATAAAGTATGTGCATCATAATTCTTAGCAAGAGAGCAGTACGAACTAGTGCCGTATTTATCGATCAAGAATTATCTAAGACTTATTCTTTATGTTTCTACGTTCTATGCGCACTTTGGTGTGTATATTATCATTGTGTGTACATTTTAATATCAGAAATGGGCATTTTTATAGCCTTGAGACGGTGCTTGTGTTTATAGGTTGAAACTTTCATCTAAGTCGAATTCGTGCTCGTGCTATCTTCTGATACTCTTCGGCCTTCTCCAAACTTGTAACATATACACTAATATTTTGTTATTATAATCAAAGTAAATATTTATTTGTTACATGGTAAAAAAAAAAAGAAGACAGATGATGGACGTTCGAGGGGTTCTGCATTCTGTCAGTCGCGTTCGCGAAATAATTTTCAAGCGGCGCAACTCTGTATGCAAAAACTGTGTCCAGCTGTGACCTAAAAACGCAGTGTCCGAAAAAAACAAACAGTGTCATCTAACATGGAGGACGACGAGCTGCAAGCTATTAGACAAAGACGTCTGGCTGAACTTCAAGCGAGGGGTCAACCGCAGGCATGTACTAATTTTACTGCTCAATGGAAACAGTATGGAGTGATCACTTTGATTGACTGGCAGAAGGTCGTCAAACGACATCCATCTCTTTGTTTGACCCTGATTTTGCATTTTATGAAAAGTCATTATGAACTAAGCATTTATGTAATAGTCTGGGTTTCCTGGTGCCGGAGCATCGCCCATGCCAGGGGCTGGCAGCGCTTCGAAAGATGACGATGACAAGAAGAGGTACATTTTTCTATACCACTCATATACCCCTTCGTTAACACCTCTTTGAATAGCCAGATGGAAGAAATGAGACGAACAATGGTAATGATAGTCAAATCAAAGGTCGTAACTGATGGTTATGGTAGTTATTCCAAATTTTGGATAACAGTGCCCGTGAACGCTGTAAGTACCATTTGTTAGGTATTCACTGATCTCATACACATTATTAGTGGGTCGAATTCAAATGGTGAAAGCTGAAAAAGCACGTGCAGTGGAGGACTTGTTGATTCGCATGGCTCAATCGAACCAGCTGAGAAATAAGGTGTCTGAACAGCAGCTCATTGATTTGCTTGGACAGATCAATCAGCAAGAGTCTAGCGCATCTCAGACGCGCATTGTGGTATGTTACAAACTGCTATATCTATTACTTTTCACTTAGCCTTTTTTGTTTTCGTTTTTTATAGTATAATCGACGACGTTTTGACGATGATTCTGATGAAGAGTATGATTTGTAAAGATGTTGGGTCAAATAAAGAATAATGCGACGAGGAAATTTGTGACTAACAGCGATTTTGTTACGCATCATGGTTCTTATTACGTGAAGTAAGCTTATGATTATGCATCTTTAGCAATGTACAGATGCAGAATCATACCTTGCGCTACAGCCTGGCTATACCATCCACTATTTGAGACTGATAACGAATATGAAACACTTTGGAGTTGCTCAAGAGGTTTAGCATTAAATTTTTATCAACAAATGTTTTGCTTTATTTAACTCACAATTACACCTTCAAAAGCCTGTGGATGCATGAGTGAATCGGTTTCAATCCCAAATAATTACATTAGAATCGGTCTCTTCTGGAACCGAAGGGTGCGCGATTATCACGTCCAAATCTGTTGTTGTCCCTGTCTCTTCCACCATTGCCAAACCGGGATCTGGGTCCAAATCTTCCATCCCGTGAGTGCATTTGATCCATACGACCTCCCATTTGTCTGGGCGGTCCGATAAATATTGCGACATCCAAGAAGTCACCAATAAAGAATTTGCATTGTTCTAATGTCTTCGTATGGTCTGGTGTTGGCTTTCCGTTCTGTACACGGCCGATATCTTTGTATTGATATGCTGCACGTCGGTTGTCCAAGTAAATTAAACGGAATGAGATCCGCGCTTCTGGGTGCTGTGCATCAGGGATTACTTCTTGAATCAGTTGCGCAAGTTCTTCCAAAGTTGCATTTTTCCTAAGCAGCTCCCCTTGTTATTTACAATCCTTTCTCTCATCTTTACTGAAAATTGGATTACCATGTGTACAACTGTAATTCATCTGCTGTCGGTACGCTAGTCAATGTGAAATCGTTATTTCTAATATTTGTTCGTTAGCGGTTGCGTCAAAATTAAAAATCTTGAATAGGCACACCTGTGATGAGCACCATTCTTGGTAAATACTCGCAGAAGAAAAGGACACTCCTAAAAACGTAGATTTATCTTCATGAGAATCTTTGGATTATTGAATTGCCACGAGCGAAACGACGTGATCCATAGTTGTCAAGTAAATAATCACTGGAATCCACTGAGGTTTGGAATTCACATGTAAAATTTATTCTCCCTAACTATAGTAGAGAAATGGTGCTGTACCTTCTCTCGATCAACTGCTGTGGTCATTGGAACTTTACGAACAGGTACAGTACGTTTCCTTCTCGCTTCAATTTCGTTAGGGGCACTACAAGCCACACAAGTGGCACGTGCAAAAATCAGTCACCGGAATGTGAACTTCATGCGAGAGTCTTCCAGTACGAAGAAAAGAAAAGCGGACAATGTATACAAATATTGCGTATTATGACTTAATAGCACTGTCTTACTTAACAGAGTAGGTAGGTGGGATTACTGGAGAAAAAAACATCAACTATGAGTCGAGGTGGTCCAAATTTCACCAGCTTGAGGAGTTGGAATTAATCTTGCGCATGGCGCTTCTATTACGTCGATAAAGAAACTCTTTTGCAGTCAGTATATAGTTATCACTATGATTGAAAATATTTTATTATGGGTCTGTGGATGCTACATCGTTTCAATTTATCCGTTCTAGCCAGATCAAAAGAAGAAGAAGAAAAAAACTTTGTGGGCTAAAAGGTAAAAACAGGTTGCCAATTGCCACGACATATTCTCGTTTTTCTTTTATTGCATATTAATTTCCACATAAAGCTAAGCATAGGACCTTAATGTGAGCCAGGGATTTCTCTGCTGAGGTAGTGTTCTGCTGCTTGCTCAGCTTCACGCGTTGCTTGCTCTCTCTTTTCGCCGCTCCAATTATGCTCTTCGGCTAACTTTACCACTTCTGCCGCAGCTAAACCAGCAATCGCTTTCTTGGCAAAACCGAATCGAACTTCTTTGCCCTCGCGCTCTTGATGGCGAATGTAAGCCTTGACAGCTTGATAAGCCGCAGCACCAGCAATAACCTGAAAAAGAAACAAATTTTTAGTACAACGTTAAATAGTTTCTGTTTCAGTTACCTGGTGGGACAGGTGGGCTTTGCGTTCCTGGTAAACTTCTTTATGGGCATCTTGGGCTATGTACGACCGTCAGCATATGCATGACTTTTCGTAACAAATAGACTTTACCTTGTTCGTATGGAACAGGTACGTAAGATGGTGGAGGATAACTGCCGTACACTGGATTAACGTCGTCCGAAACTGTTGCATATCCACCCAATCCTACTTGGGGTGCTTGATATTGCTGAGGAGGCACTCCATATGGTTCGATAATCCATTTTTGGTTCTCATTATCGCTATCCTTGCGATTGTATAATATCACCTTCGCACCATCCCTATCGCTGTCACCCTAACAGATGTCCGTTAAGATTTGGCCAAGCAGAGGTAACCCTACCTTGATATCCAAAACAAGTCGTGGATCAGCCAAGATATAGACAAATCCGTCTCGAATGCCCCAGCGTTGGTTATGGGCCCTTTTAGATTGGTAAGTGAATTTGATGATATAAAATTAGTGGTAGATACATACATTGTCATCTTTCGGTCATACTGAATGATGATTCGATCAGGTTTCAAGTCGCCTAACAAGGTGATGATATAAGCACGTGAAGACTCCAATGCATCTGCAACATTAATTACCTCCGCGAATATCCAAGACTAAACGTTGCTGTTAGCATTTCTTCTGATTTTACGTAGTCTTTACTTACCCAAGTTCGACTTCTTGTTGACAATGTAGCCATCTTCGTAACGCCATAACTAAAATGTGGTAGGGTCAGCGGGAGCCCTGAAAAACTAAGTATCACAGATAAAACTGTACCTGATTGGCATTATCACTGTGTTTCTACAACAAATAGTTAGTTAACAAGGAAGCAAATATAGCAAGCTTACTTGTGGCCAAATGACAATCGCTGTATCAGCCTACAAAAAAAGCCAAGATGTCAAGGTTCAAACTTTAGCACGCCATGTCTTAAACTTACCGAAGTCTCGCCGTTGTACACGTCTAAAACAGAACCATTCTTGACGGATTTAATGTAAAAGTAACAACCTTGGGGGAAAGCGTGCATGGTAAATAACGACAAAAGACGGAAAACCGGAAGTAATTATCGGCTCTTCCTTTTTTATTGCGAAGCTTTTCAAACGACGACACACTAAAAATAAAACGGACTTCGGTCACCGCAATTGGAATGGCCACCTTCTCACTCCGATATGCCGTGTGATATCATTATTACCTTGCCTTTGTGATAAATAGGAAAAGTGGTTACCGATTTCAAAGGAAGCGCTTCAATGTGGAAAATTATGTCACTCTTAAAGCCATATCATAGGCAGACAATGGCGTGATGCGCCTACAAGGAAGCCTCTACCTCTTTGCCGCATGGGGATGAAAAATTAAACTGCTGTTAACGAGTATCCCAAATTGAGTGTATTAAATACACTGTTGATACGCAAGAGTCTGTATTACTGCGGTAAGTTGTACGGAGAGTATTTGCCAAATAAGCTCGCAAAAAGTGATGGCCAAGCTGAAGGCAAAACGGATGCTTTTATGGAAGTAGAACAATCATACGTCTAATTTCATGCAACACAATCTTTTCGCTTGTATAGCATGACAGAATCGATCAGTGTTTTAGCAATGTCAGCGAAGATCAAATTCGCTACCAGCAGTGAATCTTATTAAAAAAACATCATCGTTCCATATAATCTTACCTAATTATTTATATCTATATTCTTCTACTGATCAAATACTCTCCGCTATGGTTGTTGTCATCTTCTAACTCTTCTTTGTTGAACCCGCAGCGCAATTTATTGCAAAGCATTGGTTTTACCAGTTCCAGGCGAGATACTTCAAGCGCTCAGAACCCTTCCTTGTTATATACAGTTCAGACCATTATACTATTTGTAGTATCTTTGAAAAGACAAAAGTATACGTGATAATTCGTGATACATGCCAACCACCAAGTGCATTGAACACATATTGGGAAAAGCAGGAGAGCATGTTTTCGACAAATTTAACCATGTTCTACGGAAGAAAGTACAGAATCATCCATAGAGTGCAATTAAATGAGGCAAGAATTCAATCACATGGAAATTTGGAAATGGTCTTACTGTGTTGTCCTATTTGTTTGCAGGTAATCACTGATGTCTTTGCTCGGCTGTCCAAAACGTCTTTCAGGAGATGCATAATTTGTTTAGACATCACCTCACGAACTTCTTACATCTGCGCGGGATGGTGAGTATATTCGCCTGATTCACCTGGCCTTTCATCTTTTGAGGTTGTATTTAACTAATGGAAATTTAGATTGGCTGGTCATAGGTGTATGAGTCAATATTTGTTTATAATCTATCACTACAATACTACTTGATGTCATTATGACAAAGTAAAACTTTGCACCAGTATCTACAGCGTATGTGGAGAGGATAAGAGTCTAAATAACAGCTTTCTTTAGTTCATCCGTCTCCGCTTGATCGAGACACAGTATCTTCGCAAGTACGGGAACCAAAAACTGCTCTCCATTGTTAAATCAATCCCAACATACAGCTTCTTCACCTCTTTGTTTTCAGCTTGAAGAAATTTCAACAGCACGTTCTTGAGATATTCTACATTCATGTTTTGACGTTTGTCAAACGCGTCCAGTTTCCTTCCAAACAATTTTTAGACACTATTATCCTTTGCAAAAAGAATATATCTTACCTGATTTCAGTTTTAAGAACCTACATTAATTAAGTTAGACAACGAACACAACGAATGATAAAAACAAACCATCTCTTGTGCACGTAACGCATCTACTTTGTCTTCACTCTCCTGCAGCATTTGCCTTAGGTAAGTAATCTGTTTCTCCAAATCAATATTCTCCGTTGAAGATGTTGCGAGCGGAACTAACAGATCACTCATGGATTCTATGGCGTATGTTCAGTGAATCACACTCGTTTTCAACCTAAAAACTATACCATATACGTCTAAAGGCTTTGGCAGTTCCTTTTGTTTTTTCGCAGCTTCTTCCTGTGACTTTTTCCAGAGTTGTAGGGACTCTTCTTCCTGCTTACGCTCCAACTGCTGTTTCAATCTCGCATTTTCTTCGCGAAATTGTTGTATAATTTCACTTTCTGCGGGATACTCTTTTTCATCTTTGTTCAATTGGGGTATCTCGTTTTCTTTTTGCTTTAGTGCAAGCTGAAGTTGTTTTACGACATTCTCATGGGCCTCAGCTGCTTCCTTCAATACTATATCAAAAGAGTGTGAGAAATTGACCCCCGATTTAGGATAAAACAATACCTTTGCCATGAATTAGCTTCTCATCTGCTGCCTGTGCCTGCAAGCGATCTACGAGCATTTGCTTTGAGTCTAGATCTTCTTTTAACAGTGCTATCACTGCCACTTCAGATTCTAGCTGGTGGATGTGTTCTAGTGCCTGTCTGAGGTCGTGTTCCATCAGTGAATATTTCTTCTGTTTTTCACTTTGTTCCATATCATTCGCCCTAATATTTTTCTTGATCAATATTGTACCCGGATAATACCTAACTTTACTCTTTCTCCGATCGCAACTGATCTATGCATTTCTCCAGCTCCGCAACATGTGAATCATCAGGCGGGCCAGCATTTTTCTGTAAGAGTTGCCCGGCGCGTTTTTTATACTGCGTAAACTCGTCTTTCATCCGGTTAAGCTGAGCAGTCAACTGTCTGATTTTTGTCTCCTAGTGGGTTCACATACATGTGAAAAAATTAATGCTACTCGTTTGTAAATTTCTTTTTTAGCTCTTACAGCTTGCTGTATTTGGGATTCATAAATTGATCCTTGGCTACTGGACTGTGAGTGCAGTTTTTCCAAATCACCTATTAGAACAATATGACTCGTTAGATTCTTAACGTAACATATATTCATAGTATTTCGGAGCTTGGGTCGTACTTACGGCTGTACGTCTCTACGTCCGCCTGTAGCTTCTTTTCTCGAGATTGGTGTTCAGCGAGTTGTTCTTTTATGTTTATCAAATCAGCATCCTTTGTGGCAATTGTGGCACGATAATCATCCAAATTTTTCGTGGCCTGTGCAAAAATCTCTGTTATGGCGCATCAACAGCCATGTCCACAAGGTCCAGTTGTACCTCTCATTTTCCTTATCTTCTCATCTTGTTCGCCTGAGAAATCATTGTGTAAATATATAGTTGATTCTGACGGAATATCGTCACTGTCATTGTTTACCTGTGCGTGTGGTCAAGCTTTCTTGTAGTCGCGAATTTTCATCTGTCTTGACCGACAACTGATATTTTAAATCTTTGACCTGTACTGGCACATGGTAAGATGATATCATATCGAACTAAGTATATACCTGCTCAGAGAGTTGGAAGTTTGTCATTTCAAGCTCTTGCTTAGTTATGTCTGTTGACAGTCCTCGCAATGGTGAATTTGTGCGAGATTGCGGTTGATTCTGTAAAATTACGATAGATGAATGCAATGCACAATGTCATATCCATTCTTTACCTTCATGCGCAACTTAAGCGCGCTTAACTCTCTTTCGAGTCGCTCTACCTGTTTCTCTGCTCGTAATGCACGTTGCATCGGATCGTTGTTTTCATCTGTGCTTTCCATTGTCCGTTTTATACAGTGGCGAAAAGAAAAGAAAAATTGTGTTACTGCCACCACTTCAACAAAATGGATTTACAGGACTTGGCATGCATTTGCTGAAATTATTTTGCTTTGGCTTCCGATGAACTCTACACTACAAAGCAGTTCCTTTTTACTGTGATCCAATGACAGAATATACACTATTAGACATATTTTGTATAATGCATTCGAGATCAGTCTGATAAAGAAGACGTTTCCTAGTATTATTTCTTATCCATAAGCATTTAAAGGAAGCAACAGGCCCTTTATTCCCCGTCTCTATTATCCATTACATTCTGAAAGAGGCAGAACGATCTTCTGCCATTTTCATAGAACTACTTGAAAGTTTCTCAATGGCTCTTCATAAAGTTTGTCTACGTTATGCAGCTTTAAAGGTTTAGTGGCAAGAAACAGAGTGATGAATAGCATAATATTAGCAAATCTATACATTTGGTTAGGTAATTACGAACACAGAATTGTAACAGAGTAATGGCGAATGTGGCGGTGATGCGACCGAAGCGGAGGTTTTGGTTGTTTGCGAACTGGTTAAAGAGTGAACAGTGCTTAAAGATAACGCAGGAGACGAAAAAGTTGGTATAAATGTTGTAGGACCGCGAGTACACTCCACCCATCGAGCTCGTCTAATCCACCGTCGTCGTCGGGTTCTTGATATAGCACCGTTATTAACAGGGGACCAAGATGTCCAATTCCACTTTGCATACTCAAAACCTTCCTTATCCACTATCGCGCTTTTGCGATCAATTGTCCACGTATTGTCAACCCAAACCCAGGAACCAGTGTTTTTTTTGGAAGGAGGCAAACAAAATTTGTCAATGGATGGCGTCTTTTGCAGATATTCATCAGACCTGTATTTCTCGTATCCTATTAGAGAATATCATAATAGCGTAGCAATTTCATACCAGGAGGGACGTTCATAGGGAAGTACATCTCCCCAACCTTTGTATATCCACCACCTCTGATGTTCCAACACAACAAATTGATGCATTGGCTCGCAGGATTCGGGAATTATAGACATCGACGTAGAAAAAAAATAATGGTCGATGAGGGGCCATATTGCACGGATGCTCGCTATCCGAATCATTACGCCCCACGGGCTGCACCAACCTAAAGCTACACAGCTCATAAACCATAGAAATGACGAAACACATTCGAAATACAGTAGCAATGTCCACGTAGCGTAAATAAGTAAGCTGCCTTTGTTTAACCATTGATACCAGCTCTTATACGTCTTGTTGCTTGGCAGTACAGATTGGATGGCATCATGGATCTCCTTGAGCTCGTCTACTGCTGATTTATGGTCCACAGAGTCATGCGTGAAGGTTGTGTAGGAAATCGAGATCAACATAAGCGGGAAGACCAGGTAGAGCACCAGCTGGCGTTGCAGCCAAAACATGATCCACACCGTCAGACAAAGCATAGAATCCGAATAGGTCCGCCATTGCAATATCCGAATTGTACAGACAATTGGCAGTATTAATGGCCTGAAGGTAGAGACTATTGCAGGCAACGACACTGACCGAGAATCCATACGACAGAAACTGGGTGTATAAGGAAAAGGAACAAAGCTGTAGCATATATAATAAAAGTTTCCACCGAAATATGCTGTGTACCCTATAGAAATCTGGGTTAAATCTAAACATACATTATAAACTACTCAATGACAATATGAATTAATGATCGCTTATATCAATGTAATCCATTTTTGGCTTATATTGACGTTGGTCAAAAACGTAGACGGCTGGCTATCGTCAACTAGAGAATCATAACAAGATTTCCTTCTTTGAAGCTATAGAATAGATGAGAAATATTTGTATTATTGACATCCTTCAGTGCATGCGTCCGAGACTATAGGAGAAGTCATCACCATACTATCGCAATGACATAAAAAATGCCTTCCCATACTTCCTTTAGGTGGGACTATTTGTTTGTTACCTCCTGCGTGCTCAAAAATGTAATAAGTACGTGTTTCGAAGTGGATGAGCTTATAACAACTAGGGATCCTGTTTGTATCGCTTGATTATTGATGTGCTACGTGATAAAACTACGAGTTGTGTAACATACCACGGTCCCGTTCTCTTGCCCATATAATAAGCAAGTTGCTGCCTTTCGAAGTCAGGTGGTCATACCAAAGTAGATGATCCGGAAAAAAAAAAATAATAAGTTACGCGTAAATCACTATGCAAATATGAGTTAGCCATCTTCCAAATGTTTCCTTCATTCCAAAACATTGTAAGTTCTTGCTTCATTGTTTGTTTTACCCCGACTGATGCAGGTTTGTATTGACATCAATAGATTGTTTCCGTGCAGGAAACGTAGAAAGCATGAACAGATATTGATGCATCACAACGGCAAAATGCATACCACTGCATTGCAAGAAAGATATTTGCTGGCTTCGGATAATTTAAATAAACTCTGCATCTGCGAAGAGCGCAAGAAAATTCTAATTTCAAGCAGCGGTTTACTTCGGACACCCAGAATATCACAAGACTCCAATAGTAACAATGGACAATAAGCGTTGGAGCTCGAAAACGTGTGTTTACTACTTTGGATTAGTGGTGACGGGCGACAGAGTAGATTCTCGATCAGCAAAGGACGATTTACCACAGTCTATGGTTCATTAGTGCGTGTCAATCTTGAGTGTGCTTTTGTTACACAGAGATACGCTACAAGAAATCGAGACGTTCAGGTAGATTTTGCAATTGCGCTGGCTGGTGCTAGCCGATTTTTGACAGGGAAAACGCTGCCATTATTTGATCCATGTAGCAAAACTGCTTCTTAATTCTTGGCGGTCTTCTTGATATAGTTGCGTTCCACATGCTTCCTATTCTTTTACTTCTATGCTAGCCTGTATCCTACATCATTTTTTCTTTATCTCGCATAGATTATATATGCATTACTCCACATTTCCCCTTCCATATCGTTTTTGAATAAGTATATTACGTAAAATATCCGTGAGCATTCAACATAATCATGATTTTTGGACTAGCTTGTAATGTTGTTTTATCATTATTCAAAACAACTTGGATTATGGAAATGTTATGTAGGACTTTCTGCTTGCCTTCCTATGGTCAATGTACTTTCATGTACATATCACCACAGGTAACATATTTGATACTTGAGGCTAACGAGTATCAGTATCGATACGGCTTTTCACTAATTGATTATTTTCTTAGGATCGTCATCGACTACTCATATTTCACCAAGTCATTTGTATATATAAAAATCATCTCAGTCAATTATATATTGGTTATATTAATAGCAAGTTTCACCAGTGTAGAGTATGCTTTATATCGCTTGCTTCATTTATAGTGCACCTCAGACATTTACCAGTTACGTGGACAAAAGAAGATTGATGATAGGTAACAGCGACTATGTCGGTGGCGTTCTAAGGTAATTCCCTTTCAGCAGTAATAGCCATGCGTTGCACTGGCGAACAGTAGATCATCAGCGAAACAATCTTTGGATCATCACGTGGATGTGAATGCCTGGGGGGAGGACTGCTTCTTCCACCAATTTTTACTGTGCGTCCAAATTTTGCATATCATTTTGAACCAAAATGAGCAAGGACAATCTTTGGGTTGCTGCTGGTAAGAAAGAATCGGTAATAGTAGAAAGGGTACTTATGAGTGACATTATCTAGGCGATGGACAGATCGATAGAGTGAAGGTACATCGGAAAATGATCTTTTTACCAACTCATGAATTCTGCAGGAACTCATCGAAAGTGGTGTCGATGTCAACAGTCGAGATGAATTTGGTTATACTGCTATGTAAGAGTATGGTGTATATTCTTTTCTTAATTTTCTTTTGTTCTGCAGGCATGCTGCAGTATCATATAATCAAAAAGAAATGATTGGTCTTCTTCTCAGCCATGGTGCCAATATTGATATCGAAGATTCTGACAAAGATACACCTTTATTTGTAGCCGAAACAGTCGAAATTGCCAAATTTTTGGTTGATCATGGTGCAGATGCGTATCATAAAAACGAGGAAGGTGTGACAGCGGCTCAAACAGCTTATCAAGAAGAATGGGTTGACGTTGCGAAGTATCTAGCTCAGATCACTAGCGAAGTATTGCCATCAGATACTGACGAGAAAGATGCACTTGCTCATACATTGGAAAATGCTGAAAACGGGGAAGAAAATGATGGACACGCTCTTGCTATTCAAATTGAGGACGTAATGCGACGGATACAAGAGCAAGGCGGTGTTCGAGATGAAGAGGAGCTAAGAGAGACTGTAACCAGAATGGTACTAGAAGAAATGAAAAAAACAATGTAACTGCGCCCACTTTAATTCCTACAAAAAGTACATATCTACCCGTCTTTATTCTGTCTGTATACGTTCCTAATTTTTTGAGATGCGCAAAGGAAAGGAATTGATCAAGGGACAGAGGAAAGGTGAAAATCAGTGAGTGAGGAGAGCTATATTCCGCCTTTTTTTTTCTTGTCCTCCTTCTTTCACTTTGTCATGTATGTGGAAGGGAAACCATACTGTCAAATGGTTGCTATTAACTATATCTTTGTGGAAAAACATTAAATGCAGCAAATAACAAAGCAAAAACCTGTGACCCCTGGGCTCTGCTGCCTTGACCTGACCGAAGCCAGACCTTGCACCAACTTACTGTAAAAGGGATATCTGATGCTTAACGTCGCCTCCAAGCTACTACTACGCTTTTGTTGACAGCTGCATTTACTTCAATGGTTGGTATTCCCGAGATTGACCACTCACATAGTCACTGTAAGTGTCGTATCGAGCAGTCGCATGATAAAGGCACACGAGTCCTACTCAACCGTCTTCAGTATATCTTCCAATACAAGCAACGCTAGTAGAGCAGCATTGCTGTACCAATAGACAGACACAGTAAGAACATGTAATATAAAAAATAACTAGAGCGTTTTCCGTATTCTTTTCACTCTCATCTGCGCCAATAAACCAGATTACAGTCTCACTCTGTTAGCGTTTCCGATGTCCTTTTTGCGAACATCATCGTAAGCTCGTTCACAGCATATTTGAAATACTGTACATCCTTTGCATGTTGTTTCCATAAATTAACGTATCGGAAATTTGTTTTTAATTTGTCACAGAACGAATTACATCATACTTCTGATTTTGAGTAGACAATGCCTTAAAACTATGTAAGATCTGTCGTGGGTAGTAGTTGCGGCATAATTAAGCTTTGCCCTTAGTATCCACCAAGCTGCTAACAAAAGTAACACCCTCATCCTTCTCTCGGCATTATGATGCGTTGCATAATTATATGAAGTCTATATAACTTTCACGTTACAAGATATATAAGGCTTCAAAGCTTATTAGAGATGGCAACCATACACGAGATGCGCAATAAATTACTTTCAGCTGAAGTAGTACATTTCTATCACTTAACATCACGTTTCAACTTATATCTACTGCTTGATATACAGCTATCTACGGCATTTGCAAACCATCTCAGGCTATCTTCTTTTTGTTCCAAACGACTATACTTTCTGTGCAGTATATTTATTACATCTATTTTGTGGGTTGCTACAGATATCCCTGTTTGCAGTTGTTTATCGTGCTTGCTCTTGCTTATTGCGCCAATTGTGCTTTTCCGTTCCTTCCTTTTTTTCGCCACATGCTTCTGTTCCTTGTCTTCTCGCTTGTTGATTTGTTTGTTTTTCTTTGTCGAAGCTAATGTACTGCGGTACTCCACTAACCTCCACCTTTTTGTTCGTTCCTTGGGTTCGTTCGCCAAACACCATTCATTACATGCGCCCCGATCAACCCCTCGCCGTGACATCGGGATCCATGCAGAACTCATGCGTTGAGCATTTCCGCGATTCAACCTACCTCGGGAGTACCTCCCCCACAGAGCCAGGACTGTGCACCAACTGACCCCCGATCGACGCCGTCTAGTCCAACAGACAAAAAGCCATCAGGACCGTGCCATTGCCAACTCAGGCCTAATGAGCCGGCGGGATGCATGAACTTTAGGAATGAACCTCTGGCCACATGCGAACCAGTCGAACCTAAGTTCTAAAAGCGCATGTCGGCTAACACGAAAGTGAAAGCTATTCGGAATGATTCAGTACCAGGAACCAACCGACCCGTAGACCGGACCCACAGGACCATGCGTTAACTAACTTTAAGGCCAAAGCTAGCTAAATGGAGGATTTTGAGGATTAACCTTGGGAACCTACCATCCCCACAGGACCGAAGTCCTGGGACGTGCGCAGGCTAACTCAATGAAGAGAGAACCAGTTAAGCATGCCTCGGTCCGGGTATAAAACCCGGGGAAACAAA
>JNEV01000285.1:0-20408 GCA_000697495.1 Saksenaea oblongispora B3353 | reverse complement strand
ATACATAATTCGGCGTAACGATCCAATTTTAGAGTTTTTTTTTCTCCTTTGATAGCATTTCTGGCTTATAATCGCTTTCAAGGAATGATTTCCTATGTAGTTACACCCTCCAGATAAAGTTTATGCACATTTTTCACAGTCCAAAAGATCGTTATCGCCACTTTAAACATATAGAGTTATGGCTATATTTTTATACGTTCGTGACATTTCCCTTATTAGTTACTGGCGGCGTATCCATTTGTGTCCAACATGCTAGCCTAAGAGTTTTCATGCCTCCCAGTACATTAGTGTCACTGTCCGAGACGCGGCATCGCTTTCTTATCTTGAACTTATCTCAGCACCAGTCATGATCATGTTCAGAACTCTTTATTAGTTAACACTAACTGTATTTCGTTCTTAATAAATAAATAGTAGAAGAGTAAAGTCCGGCTTTACAGTCATCTAAAGGTCATCAGTCTTTCTTGGCATACCAATGTCAATGCCATAGTATCTAAAGAAGGTTGGACATATCAGCAACCGTAGTTTTCCTTTCAAGAAAAAAAAAAAGAAACTTACTTCAAATGGTCGTTCCAGTTGGTGAAGGGGACAATAGTGTTCGAGCAACTGTCAGTCTCAAGGTTGCTCTCGCAAACGTCTATTATTTAATCGTCAATGTCCCTTGTCTTTTAAGGCAAAGTACTTACAAACTTCGTTCTTGGTCTTATCATTGATCCAGTACTCAACACCGGGATGGAGGAAACCAGCAGCCTGAGGGGGGGTGTGAGGAACAACTAGAATCGATGTTAGCGTAAAAGTAAGAGTAAACCTTCGCTTTTCTCACCATCGCGCTCATGAACAGAGCGGGTCCACTTGATACCGGTACCGACAGCGTAGTAAGCGAAATCAGGGTTACCGACTCGAGGACCGCCTATCTTGGAGGTAAATCACTGATAAATCGTAAAAAGGTTAACCCGTTACCAAAAGTATAGAGGCTCAAATTATCGGAATTCAATTGGGGCTGACGTTGATACAAATCCAAGACACCCAACACGGCAAGAGCACCACCAAGGGAATGACTAGAAAAGAGAACTTAGCGTGTTTGCAAATGATATGTCTTTGACAACTTACCCAGTGACAATGACCTTGTAGTCAGGATGCGCGTCCAATTGTTCCTTCACCAATGCGTTCACTTGTTTAGAAACATCCTGGTAAGATTGATAGAAACCAGCGTGCACTTTAGCACCCTTGACTGGAGGATAGCTGATAGCGACAAAGTTGAAATCCTGAAGAACACAACGTCAGTTTCGCACATATGAAGAACGAGAATAAACGTACTGCGAGCCAGTTGATCGTGGATACAGTGCCTATTAGGAAAGCGAACTTAACGAAAGACTGTATATGTGTTTTTGAAACAAACCTCTGAACACTAAGTAGATTTCCTTTTTCTCGTCGCTGCGGGCAATATAGCCATTGGTGTCAAGGAGACCGGACTTGAAGGGGCGAATGAGCTTGACATCTTTTCCCGTCTTGTCGCAGTTGGCACAATCCCAACGGCCACCAGGAATAACAGAGGTGTAGTAAGAGTCAGAGCAAAGGTAGGTGAAGAAAGAGAGTTCTTTTATTTTCTCGGCATCAGCAGTAGAAACAACGGTACGCTTCATCTTTTCTGGGATATACACAGGTCCAGTTGTTGCGTTCAGGGCCATACCACCCTTTTGCTCCATGCCCTTGGGCAATTGACCATTGTGCTGAATAGCTCTTTCTTCGGCCTGGAGATCCACATGAGCTGGCTTGGACACAATCTTGACGCGGTCAGGGATAATAGGAGGTAGGCTGGCTGCCGGATCAACTGGAGCAGCCATAGAGCAGGCAAGAAAACCAAGAATAGCAGCAGAGATCAAGAATGGAGACTTCATCGCAGTTAGACTGAGCTATTAGCGTACTATTTCGCCTCTTTCTAGCAGCCTGTCTTTTATACTGCTCGCGAATGGCTTGGTCGTCGCTTCATCAATTTTCGGCGTTAGTTTCTTTTTTTTTTTCTCTTTTTTTTTTTTTTTTTTTTTTTTTTACTTAGTTCATCTTTACGGCCGTACGTTGTACGATCGACATGTGAGAACAGTCGTCTGTCATTCAGAGATTTTCATTTACAGCTGTCCCGCCTGGACTAAATGCTAATGCTATATTTTTTTCTAAAAATGGCATCAGCGAATGTTTACTTGTGCTACCAGGATCATCAGGGACATATGGCTATATCCGATCATTGGCGTATCTGGGTTTTTTGCATTTAGCGAGCACCAACAGAGAGAGAGATCGCCGAGCTAAAAATTCTACGTTTCGCTACTTGTATCATCAATGCTACACCATTAATTAGACTAAACCTTTTCGAGTCTGGGGTACTGTCGTACTCATATTAACGTCATTGTATCTTCTCCAATTTTATTCATCTTATCGGGCTTTAACACGGCGGAGCGTAGCTACCGCTGGTAAAAACCAGAAAACGGCGTCATATTATTCCTTTTTCCGTTCTTTTCGGTGCTTACTGTTCACGTTGTTGTGCTACATATAGTGCATAATTGGAAAAAATAACATACTTTATTTTGCTATGCTTTTGAAATGTCCTACTTTCCTATCCGCGCACAACACCGAAGTTAACATATCACCAGAGAAAACTTTGAACAAGGTTCAAGCCGCTTTATTGATTATACGTCAGATTTATGTCTCCCTGTACCGTCGCCAGTTTCAACCTTCTCTGTGTGACAGGAGAGTCACCATAGTAACCGGTCCAATGGCGGCCAAACATAGATCCGTTGATATGGATCTTTTCTGGTTGCGACGGGGATTTGACGGACACTGAACCAAGTACGGTACTTAAACCAAATTGGCTATAGTAGTTTCCGGGCTATATTGAACGAATGCTAGTTGAGAACACAAACATTACACAGCTTTTTCATTTACCAATTCCAAGGACAACGTTCCATGTGCGCTGTTCATATGGATAGACTTTACTTCCTCGGCGACATTACTAGCGCTGATGACTATGTCACCGTTTGCTGTGTTTGAACCAAGGTCGCCGCTGAGGCGTTCGAACATGGCATAGATATTACCATTGGCTATATTCAGCGTTACCGGACCAGCGCTAAGATTCTAAAACTTCGATTAGTACCACCTAGAAGATTGAAGCGCTGGTACCTCAACGACAATATCGCCATTAGCGGTGGCAAGTGCCAGACCCCTTTCAAAAACAAAGCCCTCGTACACGTTGATTCCCGCAGAGACAAGTCCGAGATCCAGCAGATCCAGCGAAGTGGAAGAAGGTAGTCGAATGGCGACGTTGAGTTGAATACACAGCGGATGGTGTCGAGAACCTTCATTCTATTTCTAGTATTAGCAAGAGCACGTTTGGTTTTTGTTTCCTTAATTACCTCGACGACGAGACCAAATACACCATCACCCAGGTCCTTTTGTTCGATCCAGACGTTATCCTGGTCCATTTCGCTAGCAAGTTTGATATCAAATTCGACCGTGACCTGATCAACAGTGTCGTCTACAAGCACAGTAGCAATACCCTATTGCCACATATTATTGGACAGGAAACATAAGACATGTTTGTTTACCTCGGATATAGAAACTTCGTGATGCGTCTTCTGCTTGATACGCAACCCTCTATAGGTTGATGGTATACTAATAGTCGATGGGCCTTGCCATGGGGTATTGGGTCTATCGCAGACACTCTATGGTGGTGATTAATTTTTTAATTTCCCAAACGCGGTCATTTTTTATTTTACCAATTCAGCACTATTAGTGCGGACTTCTTGAGGTTTCCAGCCATAAAGCCGAACCATAGCAAGAGCGAGGAGGACTTGCAAAAAAAGAAGAGCATAAATGGCAAAGGGTCTTGACGATCGAGTTTTTTCAGCCTTAGCAGCAGTACACGGACAGGCAGGGGAAGAACACATCAGGTATCGTTTTTCGTCGTTATCGATCGGAAGGTATACAGATCCCATGGTGATAAAGGAAAAGAGTAGAAGATCAAAGTTGTCAAGTGTCTTCTTTGACAGGGTGACACCGCTTAAATAAAGATTGGAAACTTGCTTGGCGTCTTTTGCCTAGGCTTGGCTTCTTGGGATTGGCAGTGCTTGGCCTATATCCCAGTTTGGGTTTCTTGTTTCACAGGCCGTCGTTTTCACGCACCTGCACAATAAGCCATACCCGAAAGTTAAGAAGTGTACCGGAGAATCATTTCTTCAACAATGTGGGGAAAACTGCGCCTTTGAAACAGCCTGCGGACCTAGTGAAACATGCTATCACATCTAAGGAGATATTATTATTATTATCCTCATCACTATTCCTTTACCCCAAACCTCCCTGTTACGTAATCCCTTCAAGCAGCTCGTTCTTTCTAGCTGCATGCCTGTTTTTTTTGTGTGTGCGTGTGTTCGGAGGTTAGTTTTACCCGGAACTGGCACCCGATTTATTTACTACCTTGCGTTCCTCTTCTCTTTCTTTTTTTTTTTTTATCATCCAATATGCAAGATCCCGTGGCCATTCGATCAGATGCAAGTCCGAGTAGTTCGACATCGGACGATACTTCATTAGCTGGAGCACCGTCGTCTTATGAATCGAGTTATTCTTCCAATTCTAACATGAGTGATCCCGTCAAGAGTTATAATAAATTACGACGTCAAGGTTCTCGCAGCTCGGTACTCGCAGCTGCGGGGAACAAACGAATACAGTCAAAGCATGGCAAGTAAACGTTGAGGGCATGAACCGAAATGTTAGTGGCATGTTGTCTTACTATGCAAAAAAAATAGAACTAAGCACATCCACTTGGGTACAACACAAGAAACACTTTTTTATCCTGAGTAGTGCGGGAAAACCTGTCTGGACAAGGTATTGTTTGTTTGGCCAAATAGCCCTCGTTCATCAACATACATGCAAAGATACGGCGATGAGTCACGGATATCCTCTTTGATGGGAGTGATTCAGGCAATCATCTCCTTTTTCCAAGACGGTGACGATACGATCAAGTAAATGACAACACAGCCTATTTTCTGGAAGAATCTTAAACTTGACTCCTAGATCTATTAATGCAGGTCTTCACAAATTTGTCTTTTTACTGAAAGAACCACTTTATTTCGTCGCCGTCTCGAGAACCGGCGAGTCAGACGTACAGGTAACGGTGTCAAAAAGAATAGGGGAACCCTGCTGATCTGTCATGTTAGCTTCGCGATCAGCTCTTATACCTACAGAACCAAATTTTAAGCGTCCTCACGAGCGTTCAGCTGACAAGAATCTTCGAACAAAGGGTGAACTTTGATTTGAGGCGGCTCCTAGGAGGTGAGTTTTTTTTAAGTCTTGATTTGGAAGGATTGATTATGTGTTTGGCATTTGTCCTTTGTTAGGCACAGAAGTGTTTCTGGACAGCCTCGCGACATTGTTTAACAATGATCACAGTTTTATGTTGAGTGCGTTGCAATGTCTTCGGTTAAGCAGAACGGTTCGTGATCAGGCTGGGTCAATATTATCCAATGGAAGGGTCAAAGTAAGTAGAATCAGAGACAGGTTAACTTCTTTCGAGGGGAACTTATCGCGGTACTTTTTTTTTGCACCCAAGAATCTTCTCTATGCGATGGTTGTAGCAAAGGGGAGGTTGGTGACCTTACTGCGACCGAGGAAACATTCTTTGCATCCGTCAGGTAAAAAAGAAAAAACACACACGTTTATGGATACATCCTCATGAATCTTTTGATAGATCTTCATCTACTCTTCAATATGTTAACGGGCTCAACCACATTTCATACGGCAGAATCATGGACTCCACTTTGTTTACCAAAGTTTAATTCGAAAGGGTTTCTGCATACATATATCTGTTATATAGAACGTGACATATCGGTTGTGATGATCAGCACAGATAAGGACAGTTTCTTTGAACTCAGTGAATGGAAAACTTCAATCGTCGAGGTTAGAGGATGGGAACCATAAGCTATTTTTGTTACTCATACCGACAACGTGGCAGGTCATGCGAAAGCAGTCCGTTCTGCAAAACATACAAAAGGCATCCGATCGAATCTATATTACAGGTAAGTTCATTTAAAAAAGGTTATAGTGTGTAAGGGAGTAACCGGGCATGGGGTTGTTCCAGAGGATGTTGGGGTCCCTGCGCTGCTCCATTTCCTGTACAAATCCAAAGTACATGTGCAGTTCACATGTCCCGAATTTAGTGGACCGTACACCAACGACGGATGTCGGCGAAGGTTTGCGTTATGCATGCGTCAGGGTCCAATTTATTTATAAACTGCGTCATCTTGCTGCTAGGCTATACCGTCTTTATCAACACGTCTACGATCGTATGCATGCTAGAACACGACCACTGAAGTTGTATTATCACAATAGTGACAAGGAAATTATCCTCGGCTGGGTAAGTGCGCTTTATGTGACGCGACGATCTAAGTCTATCCTCAGATTACATCGTCGTTCGAGTTGTACGTTGTCTTTGGCGCAGCAACCCCGAAATCCACCATTATCTCAAGTTCTAATCAGCTTTTGCGATGGATCAAGAAAAACGAAGATAGCTTATTTATTCTGAATTCGCCAGTTTTCTAATTAGAACTTCTCGTCTCCCTCTTCTTTTTCACGAAGATTCATGATCTCAAGTTGACCTTTTCCTTTGGTTTCATTGGTCAAAAGAGTATTGATCACGCGGTATTGACCCGGATCGGCAAGAGCAATCTGAAAATAATAATAATAAAAAGGGCATTAGCCGTGTCCCCTTTGTAAAGAAAAGCACCCAATTTACCAGTTCATATTCACTTGATTCGAAATCCTCATCCTCCACGGAGGTAATCAATGCAAGCAGCTTCTCTCGTAAATTCTTTGTTTCTTTACTTTGTGCCACTGTAATTCGCAGACGCATTTGTGCACGCTGGATTGGCAAAAGTTGTTTCTCTTGCAGCTGTTTGATGACATCTAGAGCTTGCGACTTTGAGCTTCGTTTGGGATTCACGCTCAAATGGAGATCCTGCATAGCTTTTTCAATCATCGTCACGGTGTATGGCCGCTTGGTCTGTGGATTCACACACTGATCTGTAACAATACTTGCAATATCTCTCCACATGGTCTCGAGCTGGTTAGAACGTTCTTTTTCTGCCACCTGAAGCTCGCCCTTTTTCAGAATCTGTACAACCTATTAGTGGCTAATCTCCCTGTTGCATAACATGCCTCTTGTATCACTTTGTCAACTTCGTCTGTCTTGAAGCACTTCTCTAGGTCGGTTTTACTTGCGACCTGACCTTTTGAGACGTTTAAAAACACGTTGTGGATCTGTAGAACTTCATCTAGATCCGTCTCACTAGCTTTACTGTCAGTCTTCTCAGTTGTGGATAAAAGCATTGACTGACACATTAGATCGCCATTCAAGCACTTTGTTCTTATAACATGCCAGTTCGAATCGTTTGCCGCCTTTTCGTAATCGAACAACCGATACGTTTGTCAGTCTATCCACAACTCGTATAAGCAACTCCTAAACGGCTCCAATGTTTCGCTACTTGCTTGATTTGTGAGTTAGGTTGTTGAATGACCATGATGATATAGTGATTTGATTAATAATTGATTATAGAATGTGTGAAAAGGTGCCCGTTTTTTTTTTTCAGTTTCTTTTGCCGCAGTCACGAACATCATGCGCTTTCTGTAGCGGAAAACTGAAGCTGGTCACACAAAACCTTCCGCAGCTGTCGTTCACTTCGCCGCTTGGTGAGCCACTGCCTCATTTCCGTCGGAATAATCGAATTTGCAAACTCGGTCACCGTAAGTCGCCTTACAAAATATTCCACGAAAGCAGAAGAAATCTTGGCAAACACCATAGGCAAAGCAAGGAAAACGAGTTCCGGGGAAGCGCCGTTGTTTTGAAAATTGATTCTATTGAATTAAGACCACTCGATGCCGGAAATAGTTGTTATCATAATAGAGGATTGTTAACAGCAGAATATATATTCTTCAAATGTCCGTTCTTGTTCTAATCCTTGTAGCAGCATTCTAGTATGAAGTGCTGTGATGCTTTTGTTCGCCGTACGTATCTAATGACGTCGTGAGATAGTGACACATCGGTCAAGGGGCTTATACGTATTATGTCGCATTGAGTAGCGTCACCTTGTTTCTAGCATGTTCGATGCGATATGAAAAGTTATGTTACCTTAAACAGCAGGGTTTAGAACGTGACTAATAAAACGAAGAATCTCGACACATAAACTGCACACTATCAACGGTAATTACGGCATTGATTTACAGAGTCGATAATAATAATGGGAATTCTGTTAAGGAATCTCATTACTAAACTTGTAGATCTTAGATGATCGTCAGGCTATTTAATATAGCGATGATCAAACCTTTAGAAATTTAAACAACGCCTTTAGTTCAAAACACTAGTGATAAATGCAAGCATGAAATATTCTCCACTGTTTTCTTTCGCCTTTTCCAATTGTTCCTTCTCGCGGAAAAT
Organism: Saksenaea oblongispora B3353; assembly: GCA_000697495.1. Classification (NCBI taxonomy): domain Eukaryota; kingdom Fungi; phylum Mucoromycota; class Mucoromycetes; order Mucorales; family Saksenaeaceae; genus Saksenaea; species Saksenaea oblongispora. The sequence goes on along the minus strand of JNEV01000285.1, from coordinate 11,935 downwards.
AATTATCTTTTGCCTTTGTTGAGCCGATGTGCAGTTGTTCACTGTGGCAGAGGTTGGGACATTGTTTATGGGACGAGATATTCGGCAAAATAGATTAACCATACTATTATTAATCCGATTCAAGGAATAGACTGTTTAGTCTTGAAAGAAGACCGCCTATACTTCCTTAGCGGATTAGATCGACTTCTCAGCTCCTTGTTCTTAAATCGCCATAACAACGAGGAAAATAGAATGCCCCATCCGATAACTTCAAATAAAAGTGTAAACCTTAAAAAGAATGGAATACTAGAAAAAAAATGCTGTAGCTGATAGGAATGAAGTACAGCGGAGCGCAGTCCAACAATGCAAAATGACTTCAGCTCGGCGCTCCATCTCGAGGTGACTCGGGGCTCACTGAGATGAAACTCGACTTCCTAATTTGGCAGGACGCGCCAGCCTTCTAGCACAATCCGAATTTCAATTTGTTTAAATACTAAGCCTGGGAAACTTACTGCTACTTGTTTTATACTTACACACAAACAAATCATGAGCGGAATCGTTATCCCTAAAGAATATGGCTACGTAAGTTGAATTTTCGACTGAAAGGCGAAGACTGACCGAAGTCCAGGTCCTTGCTGCTGCTGCTGCTGCCTCCCTCTACACATTTACCTTAGGATTCAAGGTCGGTGGTGCTCGTAAAGCCGCTGGTGTGCCATATCCATACGGTTTGTATCAGACTAGATAGTTTCCCGCATCGCTTATTCAGTTCCTTTATCCTTCAGCATATGCCGAGAAGGCGGAAGCAGAAAAGGACCCCAAGAAGCACATCTTCAACTGCACTCAACGATCACACCAGAACACGCTTGAGCAGCTGCCGGTACTATCTACTTTTCTGCTCATTGGAGGTATCCAACATCCTGAAATTTCGGCTGGAGCAGCTGCACTTTGGATCCTTGGTCGCATTGTCTATGTCAGGAACTACACCACGGGTGAACCCAGCAAACGTGTTCGTGGCTCTTTCGGATATTTCGGTTTACTTGCGTTGCTGGGCACCACTGCCTCAACTGTTTATCATTTCTTAGCATAAATAGTAATAAATAGAAACCATTTTTTGTGATGCTTGTGGTGTGTGCGGGATGATCAAATGGATAAAAGAGAAGTGCGAAGGACAAACTAAAGTAGATGACCCAAAATCGTTTGGTTTAGCCGAATAGCTGTCAGGCTACAAAAGATAAATGATTCGACCCGTGTCCATCATTTCAGAGCGGGGGTGGTTTGACCGGCACCAAGCAAACGGTAATCACAGGTGATAAGGACATCTGGAGACAATGGGCTGAAAAGTGTATAAAATAGCGATGCTAGTCCAAAGAACAGCTTTTGCCCACAAAAAAAACCATGCAGCTATCTTTTGTGTACCTTTTCGCCCTTTTCCCATTAAATTTTGCCTTTCCGGTTCTTAACGAACGTGCTACGGTCGTACCAGGTCGTTATTTCGATCGAGTGGTAATCTTTATATTTGAGAATCAGAAGTACTCTGTGGCAGCAAAAGATCGCTACCTTTCTTCCTTGGCCTCTAAATACAATGGTACTTAAATATGTAATGCATTCAAGGTCATAACAGAATATTAGGCGTTGTTTTGACAAATTATCTTGCGCTAACCCACCCATCACAACCCAATTACGTATGTTTAAACATTAATAACTATCCTGTTTGTTTAAAATAGCCTTTAGATTGGACTGACCAGCGGTTCAATGGAAGGAACAAATGGAGATGACAAGTCTGATATTAACAGGAAAAATATTGTTGACCTGCTAGAACAAAAAGGCATAAGTTGGAAAACGTACCAAGAGGACTATCCCGGAAACTGTAATAAGAAGATGGATTATGGGAACTATGCACGCAAACATAATCCATTTATTTCGTACACCAACATCGCTAACAACAAGGACCGGTGCAGTAAGATCGTAAACAGCAAACAGCTGGATGTGGACATTGAACATGACCAAGTGCCGCAATACGTGTTCTATACCCCCAATGTGAGGAAAAATGGAAATGACTAAACTGTGTAGCTTACTTCTGTTGCAAAGATTAATAATGATGCTCATGACACAAACATGACATACGCCTCAAAATGGTTCGAAAAGTACTTGGAACCACGTATCACACGAACGACATTTCACAAGAATACCATGTTTGTCGTTACTTTTGATGAAGATGACGGTAGCACCAAAAGTAACAAGGTCATGACTATCCTTTTCGGTCCGGATTTTCATCGCAACTCTACCACTACAAAGGACAACAAACGCTATAATCATTACTCCCTCTTGCAAACCATTGAAAATAATGTAAGTCTCCAAATTTTGTCTTCTCCACGCTTAACGGTATTCTTTAGTGGCAGCTCGGTGATCTCGGTCAAAAGGATCGTGACGCTATCCCCATCCATCTTTAGTTTCATTAGGATGACCACACAAGTTACGAACTTATAAAATAAAGTGGTTTCTATTTATTTATGGGTGGCCACTAATGTCTGCGCGTGATTGTCTAAAACGTTTTGCAGGAGATACATATTATTTCTCCGTTAGCTCTAAATCGACTTTGCGTTGGAAGTAGTACTTTTGCACCAAATTAAAGTGGGCCCGGATATCATGGGCTTGGGCAATGGTTTGCTTCATTATGTTTTCAGATAAGAAAATGCTCTCCATAGAGGCAAAACTTATTATTAGAGTAGAGTAAGAAAAACAGTAAAGCGATGAATTAAAATAACGTCGCTCAGGCTGTACCGGCAGCCAAGCCAACAGTGCCTCTGCGTTGTTCTTGCCACCCAATCGCCATCGCGTGACATCCCCTTGGCCACCGCATATTATATCCATACAACTGTTCCATCTCCCGCATAAATCCGTCAAAGTAGTTCCATGTTTTTATCTCCTTCTGCGCTTTTTCAAATCCACCACCTGGCCAAACCATTTTCGAGTGATCTTTGTGTATCATAAACGTATCGCGGGTGACCAAGAATTGATAGCCTTCCGCGTTAAGCTGCAACGCATGAGATTGCTTGTCTCCACCTTGGTTCCGGAATCGCGCATCATAAAAAGGAGCAGAACGACGGACGATATAGTATGGTTCCCATTGAGACTCATAGCAAACTTCGTAGAACGTCTGGCCACGCTTCAATGTCCGTCCCAGAGCCACTTCTTTTGCGAGTGTTGGCCCGTGACCAGCCCCAGGGTCAGTTATATAAGCGATATCTCGTCTGACTAAATCACGCAACGCCATCAGTGATGTGGGTATAGCCATATCTTTGAACTGTTCGCGAATTGCGTAACACGGGATAACGAGAGCTCGGCGTTTGGTGGATCCTTCTAGAAATGGAAGGTACTGTGATCGTGCCAACTGATAAAGATTGTTGGAAGGAACAAAATCAGCATCAAGGACAAAGATATAACGTGTCGAAGAGGCGGCGATCGCCAGATTACGCAGGTGATTGATTGGGTACCGTAAATGTTCTTTACTACCGTACGACGGTTTGATTACACTGATTTTAACCCGGGAATAGAGCGTCAGATGCTTTGGATTGGAGAAAAATGTTTTCAACGTAACGATATCACTTGGATCCGTTAGATACCTAAGACACGACATCAGGATTTCGAAAAACCAATCACACGCCAATATGCTCGCATCTATTTCTTACACAGCAGCTGAAATAGGACCTTCCCATGCCTCGATGACGTTCTTAAAAATTTCCAGTCGATTGACTGAGAACTGAGAAATTAGTGTCACATCCACAGCGCCCCTGTGATTGGACGCCTCTTCGTTGGCTATTACAAAGATCTGTTCTTGATCTGTCAGTTCTGGATCTAAACAAAATGGTATTATTATCATGAAATCCTTATTTTTCTTTCTGTAAGGCATTTTACCGTTCATTTCTTGTTCCAGTTGTGACGATAGGATGGAAAGATCACCTGTAAAAAATCATAGTCGTCTGTCAGTTCCTCATTCCCCCATTTTTAAAGTTTACTTTTTAGATTCATCTCTATCACATTTCGGTACCGCTTGTCTGTTAGATCATTGGTACGGTTTTCGACCGTAATCCAGTTCGATTCTGGGCTATCTATGGTGTCAATCTTGATCATTAATTGACAACCAATATCGACATCGATCGTCTCTACATTGCGATAAAGCAGTTTCTGTTCAAGTTGAGATTGCCCGTAGTGACCGGGAGACCACGTTGAGCATCGATCGGAAGGATTACATAACCGTGCTCGGCATGAATGAATAGCTGTATATACTGGCTGATCGCGAAGCTTCTGATGAGGACGTTCGGATGATAATGATCGCCAAAATACTACAATTATCAGGATCCCGATGGAACCTATAATAAGTCTAAATCGATCGTTCTTTGGATCCTGTTTAGAATGATGTTGTCCATAATGTTGCCGTGTGTTGTAGGGATGCTTTTGGGTGCGAAACATGACATGGAGCAACACGGCCCTGTACAGACGGGACAGCGCGGGGTTCAACAGAGTTTGACCGTTCGCCTAATTTTGTAAACCAAAATGACATCAGCGAAAATCAGCGGATGCATTACCTGCGAGCACCACTCGACAGGAATTTCGCAGAGAGTATCATGCGACCCTCTGGATAATCAATAGAGGAATCAACAAACCGTGGCCTAGCAAAGAGGCTACGATGACGGCTCTTTAGCAGCCGTACCATCTATGAGAGATTTTCAGATAGTCCTAAATAACTTTTTGTACATGATTGCCTAAGCGTTGGTTGCCTTTCCTGTTGACTCTGAAGATCCGCTGCTCAGGTCTTCGAAGTCTAAATAATAAAAGTAGGCATTTGTTATTCATAAAAATAAGTGCTTACCAAAAAAGACGCTGATCAGGACCAACCGCTTACGGAGGTCCCCACAAAGTATGTATTCGCATCTTAGCAGGGTAGACTCCGCAGTGGTGTAAAAGAACTCTGAACAAATAGCTGCTGTTAATTAACTACATCTTTGTATAATGAAAAATATGTTCCTTTGAAGTTGCTTTAAGAAAATTCTCGTATTTCTTGAAAACACTTGATCTTCTGCCACACGACGGCCAAAACAAATTCTGCTTTTGACTTGGTTATCATGAGCATGAATAAAATATAAATTACTCACGCGCTTCGAAATCAGATTGTTCTAGAAAGGATCTTCACTATAAGATTTTTTTTGTAGACTGCTTTGAATGCTTTATATCAGAACTAATGCGCACTTGCAGGCGAAGTACAAAGCTAGTTTGCGGTAGATGACAAAAAGAGTATAGAAGGCAATTTGGCAATTTTCCAAAAAATTTTTAACACACATACTACATCACGCCATCCTAATTTACTTAATGGACTGATGGTACTGTCATTTTCCTACCATCCAGATTATATGATAAACGGTAGATTTCTAGACTATGGGTAGAATGTCTTGGTACTGATAATAATAAAGGTACTACAATATACGTCGGTGCCATCATATGCTACCTACACGCCAACAAATAAAATAAGCTTAGAGGCCACACTGGTCTATTTCAGCTATTTCTAATATGTAGTAATCATCTATTCTGCAACCAGTTTGAAGAAGTAGTGTTGTAAACGAGACCTATAGAACCATAACTGAGTTAAGAATTAAGAGCCCGCTCCCTAAGTCTAAAGGAGAGGAGCAGCTGTGCACCATAAACTTTGCCATAGTTGTTCTCACTACCACTCCCACCACAAATATACGTAGGGCTATGAATTTTTATTGGAAACATACACCAATTCACCTGGAAAATGCTGTAACGTGTAATTGTAAATTTTGAATGTTGAATCATAAACTTTTTGTACAAGATATTGTGGGAATACAGGGATAACAGGAAACAATTTAGTCCTTGCCAGCGTTCTCGGGTCTAAGCTGTCGCACAGTCTGGCCAGCTCTCCAGATCTCAGACTCGCGGATCTCCTTAAGTTCTTCTTCCAATTTTTCACGGTAATCTGGCTTGGAGTTGCGATCCAACGAACGAGCAGTCTCAGAACCATCCCTAACCGAGGCATACAAACGCTCAAACACGGGCTTGGAAGCCTCATGGAAAGGACGCCACCAGTCCAAAGCACCACGCTGAGCTGTGGTCGAGCAGTTGGAGTACATCCAGTCCATACCACGCTCACCAATCAAAGGATACAAAGATTGTGTGGCTTCTTCGACGGTCTCGTTGAATGCTTCAGAGGGAGAGTGACCTACGCGGAAAAATATAAGACACTGCCTCTCCAACCATAAACTCCTTTGCATCACATACCGTTTGCTCTCAAAACTTCATACTGAGCTTGGAAGAGACCCTGGATAGCACCCATCAACACACCACGCTCACCAAACAAGTCGGAGTAGACTTCCTTCTCGAAGGTTGTCTCATACATATAGCCGGAACCAATACCAATACCAAGAGCGATGGTGCGATCTCTGGCATTGCCACTTGCATCCTGGTACACAGCGAAGGAGGAGTTGATACCACGACCTTCTTGGAACAAACGTCGAACGGTGAAACCAGAACCCTTGGGAGCAACGAGAATGACATCGACATCTGAAATGATAGATTTAGAATTTATTACCTAAAATCTCTATCCATTTACTTACCCTTAGGAGGAATGATTTCCGTCTGGTCCTTATAGACAATGGAGAAACCATGAGAGAAGTACAAGGTCTTTCCAGGAGTGATCAATGGCTTCATCTGGGGCCAGATTTCCTTCTGGTACGCGTCGGAAAGCAAGTTCATGACGACTGTACCCTTATCGACTGCGTCCAATACAGGGAACAAGTTCTTTCCAGGAACCCAGCCTTCTTCAATGGCCTGCTGATAAGTCTTGCCTTCACGCTGACCAATGATAACGTTGACACCATTGTCACGCAAGTTGAGAGCTTGGCCACGTCCTTGGGGACCATAACCCAAAACAGCAATCGTATCATCCTTGAAGGTCTCGAGAAGCTTTTCTTTGGGGACGTCCGAACGTTCAAAGACAGTTTCCTCGGTGCCACCGAAGTTCAGAGTCTTGTAGCCACGCGCATAGGATGGAATCTGTCACAAAATGTCAGCGAATGGGTTTATGCAAGTTTTGTAGGCTTACCACAGCGGCAGTAGCCTTGACAGCTGCAGGTCGCACATGAGCGGACAAAGTTCGGGCGACAGAGGGGCGAGCAAAACGAGATGCGGTACGCAAAGCGGTAGAAAAAGCGCGAGAAGCCATTATGAAAAAAAGAAAAGGATAAAACAAGAAATTTAAAGCACATCTTTAGTCGCTTTTATATCAATGTGTGAATGGAAATACGATGCGTTGAGCAAAGGCGATTCATCAGGTGCCATAACCAATCACAGTAGCCAAGCGTGTCCCTGATCCATGCGACGAACCTCCGCTACACAAATACAGGTCTCTGATTGGTATGACTCATTCCAGGTGTATGTTATCACGATGTATGGCTGAAGAACAAAGATGTAAATTTGTTATTATTTCTTTGCTTGCGTAAGTTTTTTCTTTGTAAAATGTATGTTACTGTTAATTTTCATTTTGTTCCATTGATGGGTATCATCAGTCATTGATGCTGATCTCTTCAAAATCTATTTCGGCGGTGTTTCAATAAATCAAAAAAAAATCGGAGCAAAGATAACGGTTGGTTGTGGGTCACTTTCCATCACTTCTCCTGTCCCTATCATGAATGGCTGTACTGACACACCGATCTGATAGGTCATCTTTCAAGGACGCTAATTAAACTCTCCAAACTTGCAATATGGTTGGACCCTGTTGCAGGAACTCTTACTTTACGGTATATTCACTTTGATTGTGTGACATGATGAGCAATGTGATCTAAAATGAGCTAAACAGCGCAAACTGATCCACCCTGAAACCGACCATAGCAAGTTCCAAACAGATCAATATCCCCCGATATAAATAAACAACCTGATGATGATAATTTCTTTTTCGTTGTAACTATAAATACTATGGATGAGCAAGAGGAATATATAGCTCTGTTCAAATGTTCATGGATTGGGGAGGGCCATCAAGGGATTTTTGCTAGTCAATCCACATCAAATAGGAGGCCAGTCGTCTTCAACCCACCAACACTGACTCCTTCAGTATTGATCAACAAACCCAACCATCGACGATGTGGATGCGACGCTCCTGAACCAGCGCCACTACGCAAACTTGACTGACGCGCATGTCGCTGACGGCGTTCATGGCTGCTCCAAAACTGATACGGAATATGCAAAAAAAAAACATGGATGATCAAGGTGCAAATAGGTCGCTCAGCGGTCTCAAGATTCATCTCTCTTGTCTACAGCTTCTTCTTCTTCAATGGTTTCACATAATCTTCATCTTTCTTACCGACGACCCATTCCTCAACCATTTACATAACATCTTCATCTCTTTCACTGATGTTTTTTTTAACAGTCATCATAGGACCTGTATTTTCCTTGCCCATGAGTTCTTCTTCTTCACTTCTTTCCTCATTCATCGTCCTGACCCCTCATATCGTCTTGGTAAATAATGCTGCTTCATGACTGGTATATGCAGTCAGATGTGAATGGAGGGACAAGTGTTTACCGAAGCGAAGGTAAAAAGCACTTCCCGTAGTGAACATCTGGCAACAATCCCACCAGTATATCTTCAGTTTACGATATTTTCCCGTACTTCTTTTCACTACGCTTGTTTCTCCTTATGTCTTCTTTTGACGTATCTTCTTTCAATATATTCTTTGTCATAATTCTCTTGCGGTGTTTCCTCTTGCTGTGTACCATCTTGCAACGCGCTATACTATGCTTTGTTTGACACCTTCTTTTTTAACCATCCCATAGAAACATAGTCTTTATCCTGATATTAACTCTTCCTAAATTATTTGCATGGGATCTGTTCCTCTTGCTAATGGCTCTCTTTTCTTCGATGATCTTCATACGTTTTCCTCCGGTGTAGTTGAATCACTCTTGGGAGCTGAATTCCAATTCCATCGGAGCTGCTGATCTTTCACGCACACAAAAGCTTTCTATCCCTTTTTTTCGACGCCTCTTACTACAATCGCATGAGACAATAAAAATTCAATTCACATCATGTGTAGCTGCAATGGAACACGCAAAGCAAAGTGGAGAAAGTCTATCCCACAGTGAATTTTTCCGATCGTTTGACGCGCACTTGGAATTGGTTCGCATCCTACATCTCAGAAATGGCCCTGATTTCCTATAAATTACACGCAATGATTTTCAAGTGAGCGCCAAAAGATTGGAAATATTGAGACATTCATTACAGAAAGTTGAAATCGATGTCGCGTAAAACATGGCGTTTCAGGGCTTGGATTCACCGATTTACCGAGATCAAATTCAAAAACCGCAACTACTTTTCTTTTTGAAATGATTTTACCAGTAAGGCTTAAAATAACTGGAAAGACTCTACCCGTATTATCAGTCTCTTTGGAAATTGCGTGAGAGCTTGACGGGCCCTCTTCAATCCATGAACGTTTGGATAGCGCTGATATATTGCTCTTGCTCGTCCATAATTTTCAACTATGCAACGAATAAGAAATCGTTCATCATCAGGTTGTCTACTTATGTTCGGGGATGTTGATCAGTTTGGATATTGCTATATGCTCATCTTTGTGCCATTCCGCTCAATTTCAAAATATAGTCCAATCATTTTATTCCGTCGCTCATTTTTAGAAGACCGTGCCATTTTCACTGTGTATCAATCCCTTCGAATCGTAATTTCGTTTTCAACCATAATCCATGTTTAGTGATGTTGTTTTTCGGTCTGGAAGATCAACAGGTGGGTTTTCTAATCTGGGCATGTTATGAAGGCGGTAAATTGCATTTACTTGGATTTTTTGGCTCAAGTCTCTGTACCTTTGGATCCTAAATCTGTGTGTGCTGCTCAGCAATTAGGGAGGTTCTTTACTCTATGAGCTGTGCCCTTCTAACCATGGATGTAAGATTATCTCCTTGAGCAGTAGACAGCGTATAGATACAAATTATACAAAGACTATCTCACATCATGGTGTGTATGATAGGTCGAAACAACTGACACGACGGTACAATCGCTTCACAAGATTGCAAGGTAGAAATATCATATAAATGGACCGTCAGATACGATAAGGCTGATACGTTGTTGAAATAATGCACTATAGAGATATAATTCCGAGTGGTTCATTCTGTATAAAAAAAGCCTCGTTCAATCATGTACAGCACTATTAAAGATGGAGTCAAGCTCATTTATACTGTTTATTGAACAACTTTTTACGCTAGTCTAAACAAATTTTGAGTCCATGAAGTGCCAATATTGCGATAAAGGACGAAATTAATATGCGCCATCAGTTAAACCATAAACTTAATACCTCTTGTACTTGAATGTTGTCTTACTTACCCCCGAAGGGCATTTCCGCGCGTTCGCGGAGGCCCCGCCCGTACCTGGACGGTGGGGCGGACAGGAGATTAATGGCTCCTGCCATTTTGTTGTTGACGACCGTGAAGGCCTAAACAATATATCGACAGACATGAGTTATCTTTTGTTTATAGTCCATCCCAGTACGTACCGGGGATGTCTTTAAAAAAAACAGAGCCGAAGAAAAAAGAAAAAGAACAGTCTTCCCTTTTAAATAGTCGATTTTTTTTTTTTTTGGCTGGAACATCACCTTATCCTGAAACGCAATGGACCAAATCAATGTTCCGGGCCCACTCTGATAAGACGCAAAGAAAGTACTACTTCCAACGTAAAGTTCATTTAAACCCAACGCAGAAATAATATGGATCGTCTCGCAAAGCGTTTTCACCAATCACGCAAACACATTAATGGCTATCCGTAAATAAAGAGGAAAACCACAGTATTTGTAGTGACATCTTGCATGGGGAATAATTTGCTTATGAAATTCCCATAGAATCGGTGGGGATAATCATGTAAACGTTGGCAATAGTATGCGACCTATGTTAGGAGTATATCGCGAATATCAATGACTTCCCCAAGGATAATGGTCCTGTGGTCCTGAATATTTCTGTTAAGAAATCTTTGAAATTGCTACGATCTTATTATCTATATTGTTCAAGATCATCTACTGTCTCAACCCGTCTTCCATTTTCTCTCTTGGCAGTCCTTCTCTTTTGCCTTATACGGCTTTAAGATGAAATAGTACACTCAACACAAATCCAGCGCAGGTGGCACCATCAGGTAATGTCTCCGCTAAAATATCACAGCACTATTGCTCTAACTTTCCAGACATCTCAAGGAACTACTTCACCTTCAAAATTCACCTCCGTTAAATGAACATTACACATGTGGATGCAGGCAAGAAAACCTATAAAAAAGACAAAGTGAGTTCTGCAGTTCTCAAGAAGTAAACAAAACTTAATTGCTGTGCAACTGTTTGATCCAATTGCAGCAAAACTCATTTACTTGAATTTAAGAGTCGGCACAACTGACAATGAAGTTTATTAACTTTAGAAATGTGATAGCTAAGTCGAGACCAAACGCTCAAGGTTTTGAGATCATATCCTACATTTGACACAGAATATGACCACATAACCTTTGATATATCCTACACCAATGGCTGGCATATTCTAAATCTTGCTTCTCCACTGTGTACGCAACTTATTGTGGCTTTACCAGCACCTATTATTAGCATATGTTGGGCAAAGTTCTATGAATGCAGCTCATACGCACGCACCAACACTATGGAGTCACAACAGAAAGCATGGATATTTGTGTGTCACCTTTGATCCAGATCACCACACTTCGAACATATTCTTTTAACACTAATCTAAATAGTGGGATTCAGTAATAAAGAGAGAATATTCAAGGATGTGCTGTTAGAATAGTATTTGACCTATAAATGTTTACAACTAGTTGTACTCGACTTTTATGTCTGATTAAAACGACAACTTAAGTTCAACACAATATTTCTTGGAAACCTTAAATTGCCCAGACAGTGCCACT